>JAQIXH010000294.1:0-15203 GCA_034700145.1 Panagrolaimus detritophagus
AAAACTCTTTTTAAAATCCAATTTTAGTCAGAACCTTTGCCGGTTTTCTTTCGTACTTTTTTCTTTGTGCAATTTTTATTTTTTATTTTCTTTTAAACTCTTTCATAAAAATTTATGGAAATAGTCATATTTTTATTTGCTTAAAAGCTTTATATTTTTTGTCTTTTGTTTCCTAAATTCTTTGTGATTTAGATTGTATTTTTTAGATATCTTTTTTATTTCAGTAATTAATTAAAAAATGGTTAAAATAGGTTAAGAACGACTTTTTTAAAGTTGAATGATAGTAAAAGAATTTCAGAAGAATTTCAACTTTGATGTAATTATCTTTATTTTCAAATTTTGCTCGCTTTGGCAAAGTGTTCCCAAACTATAATTTTACATTTTTGAGACTTTTGCAAAATTTCAAAAGCTTTTTTAACCTAAATTTTACCCTTTTTCACACTTTTCTGTCAAATCTTTTTGAGCTCGATCAAACTATTTTTAATTTCCCACTTTATTTTTACTATTACTAACAGCACCATCACCAACCACCATAACCGATATGCACATAATTATTAACAAACATAATATCATTATTATTTTGCTTTTACCACAAAGCGAATATTTTTCTCTTCCAAGAAGACACATATCATTGCTCGGTCTTCGCCCATAATTAAAAAAAAATAATTATATATTTTTGTGCGATCGACAATTTTATAAATACTTTTTTCATCTTTTTTTTAAAATATCTTTCTTTTTCTGCTGCTTTATTCTATCACTTTGAGCTTTTTCTTTTTACAAAAAATATTGCATAACATAGTCTTTTTATTGCATTATTTTTTATGTTTTATCTTTTTTTACACACATATTTTTTTCTCTTTTGCTTTTTTCAACCATATTTTTTCCCTGTTTTTTCATTTCGTTTCTTCTTTCAAAAAAACATAATCGGCCCCCGGTTTTATATTTTTTTTTCTTTTTTTTCTTCATTCTTTTTTTAAATTTTTAATATAAATTTTAAACATCGAAAAAAAGTTTATTAAAATGTTATTATTTTGAAATAAATACAGTAATTTTTAAAAACAAATAAGAAGATGAAGCAAAAACTCGACATAAAAAATGTTTATAAAAGGATTTAAAAGTAAATGATGAGAAATTTAATTAAAAATGGTGAAAAATTTGCTTTTTTATTGTTATTATAAATGCAAATTCGTGTTTTCTGAGAATAAAAGTCCAAAAAGCAAAAATACAAAAAATTTTTAAAGGTCAAGAAAAATTGTACTAGGGAAATACAAAAACAACAAAAAGAATAAAAAAAAGTGCAAAAACTCGGTGGATGGACAAAAAAATGACGAACAAAAAAATAACGTAATATAAAAAGTGTGAAAATATTAACATTTTGTCTGAAGTATTTACTTTTATAATGTTTTAAATTAATTAAAGAGTAGCTGAATTTTTATTGTTTTGCCTTAAAATGGAAATCGTTACAACTTTATTTCTTTTATTTTGCTACATTTCTCTTTTTTATACAACATAAAAAAAGGTTTCATCTGTAGCAATAAGTCGTTTAAAGTAAATAAATAACCGTAGACGAAAACAAATGGGTGAAAAAAAAACTTTAATGGCAAAAGAAAATAATGTGAAAAAGCAACAAAGACTGAAACATTTTTGTCTTTGTTCGTTTGTGTCTAATGAAAAACAAATGAATATGTCGTCCCTTGTCAAAAGTCCCAGGTGTGTGTATTCTTTCTTTGCATTTATGGCAAGCATTGTTTCAATGCTAAAAAAGACATTGGGTTTTTTCTTCTCTCGGATAAAAATTTGAAAGGTCATCGATTCTTGAAAGAATAAACCTTTTTTGACCATTTCTTGTTTGTCGTTTTTTTGCAAAAAGAAGAGTGTGTTTGAATATTTTAGAAATATATTAATTAAAGATATCGAAGGAAGTGATGAATTTGGGCCTCCATTAGCACCTACAACAAATATAGAAATATGCTTATTTCACCCATATAAACAAATGGAAGACATGATGAACAAGTATCCAACAAAATATGGCTTGCGAGATTTGTCATGTCCAAAGTGTCAACTAAAATCAATATTTTATATTAAACATAAATTTTCCGATAAAAAAGAATTTACTTGCATGGTCGTTTGCAATCGAATCAATGAATTCTTTTTGAGGCGACAATAATTTTTTCTCTCTTCAAATATGGTCTATTTTGAATATTTCTTAAATTTTAGGGTAAAAAGCTTGAAGCAAATTTTATAAAAAATGTTTCGTTTTAAAATCTTTATCACTTTTTCTTTTATTACGAATTGTGTGTAAAACAAAATCATAGCCATAGGATTACAATTTGTACATGTTAATTATTTATATTCATATGACTAAATGTCTTCATTATTTTCTTAATAATGTTAAAACTTCCTAACAAAACATAACTTCATTGATTTTTAGTTTTTCCATTGTTTCTTTAATTGTTCAAAATATGTTTGTCCTGTTTCACTATGATTTTCATCATATGGTGTAATCTTTACAATTTTTCGATGCTTTGTAAACCATAATAAAACAAATGCAATTACCCATGAATGAAACGGATAAAACTGAAAAAAAAACGTGCTTTAAGTTTTTTAAATTAAAATTTTAAAAAAACCAACATAAACTCCTTCCAATTTTGCTGCCAAATCTGCTAAAACGAGATATCGAATTCCAGCACGAATAATACTATTTCCAACAATTGATGCAATATTTACAATAAAACTTGAATACATTAATGGAATTGCAAGGGTTAAAGATTGCACATTATTTCGCAATTGAAAATGATTATTTAAATTAAAATTATGAGTTTTTCTAGAAACAAAAAATTTATAATAAAAAATATGGTGTAAACAAACCTTATGATATTTGTCTTATTTACATAATAAAGGAAGAAAAACCCAATACAGCAAAAAATATTGAGGCCAAGTAAAATCCAATAATTGTTTTGTATTGCAAGGTATGTTTTCCGGGTTGTAAAAGAGCAATAGGCACGTTTTTGGGATGTAATATCAGGAGAAAAGACATACATTGTTAATGCCAAAGATGAAGCAACCTGTAAATAATACATTGTATAGTTTAAGGGCTTTTTAAAAATACTATTTTCCGGACTTTGTACTTCACGTTGGAATCAGCTGTTCAGTCAAAAAATGCTTTGGCATTGTTTTTTTTGTTAAAAAAATCAAAAATTGAGCATTATCTTTTACGACTGTGCCAAATCTTATATTAGTTTTTTACATACATTTTTTTCGTAAAAAGACACTTGGTGGAAAACGATTTTATATGGGTTCATGCATGCGCGCTTTTTTCCTGAATGGAATGAGTGATATAAAATCGTTTTCCACCAAGTGTCTTTTCCACCAAGTGTCATAGGCAGTGCTGTTCAAATCACTGTGAAAAGAGAGTGATCTCTAAAAGCAACAATAGAGAAAAAAAAGTGAAAGTGAAAAATCTCTATTATGAAAAACAGTGAACAATCTCTTTCACTGTTTTCTTCACTGTGACTTCACAGAGATTTTCACTGTTTTTAAATTTTTTCTTGTCAAGAGATTTCATTTTCTTATTCAACTTTTTTTTCCAAAAATTTTTTCTGATTTTTTAATGTAAAGATTTTCTTTTTGATGGCAAATTATATTATATTTTTTGTCAATATTTTTTGCGTGGTCAAAAAAGTCAATACAGTAATGAAGAGATGAAATTTTAGATGGCAACAAACAAATTAGGAGTAAAACAAATAGAAAGGACTGCAACGCCAACAAAACTGTCAGAATTTGTAAATAATAATGATCCCCAAAAAGATTCACATTCATGGAATAAATCTGCAAAAGATTTACCATCAACTTTTATGGCTCTTGAAAAAAACGATGGACCAAAGAAAGGCTTATTTTGAAACAGAAGGATTTAAAAATTGCATTCAAACAGCTATAAATCTTAGTTCGTTATTACAATTTCATAGCTTTCATTAATTTTATTTTTACAGCATTTGATGCAATTAAAGGTGGATTTGGCAAAAATTTGAAGACATAATTTGTGGTATTGCAAATTGAACCAATGCCAAGTGGTGAAACTTTTAATCCATATTTACAAAATAACCAGCTTACAGCTGAGGTTGAATTAAATATGTATTATACCGAACAAATTACTGATCCAAGTTTCGATTTATTGGCATGGTGGTCAATTAATAGTGCACGTTTTCCTCGGATTTCAAAATTAGCTGGAAGATTATTATGTATTCCCGCGTCTTCAGCAAGTATTGAAAGGCTATTTTCAACTTTAAAACTTTTAACGCCAGCTGAGCGTTCCTCACTTTTGCCTGAAACGATTTCTAAAATTGTATTATATCGTTCTTTACAGCTTTTTGCACAATCATCTGTTATTTAATTTTTGTTTTGTTAAAATTTTTTAATTGAATATAATATAATTTGCCATCAAAAAGAAAATCTTTTTAAAGACTTTACATTAAAAAATCAGAAAAAATTTTTGGAAAAAAAAGTTGAATAAGAAAATGAAATCTCTTGACAAGAAAAAATTTAAAAACAGTGAAAATCTCTGTGAAGTCACAGTGAAGAAAACAGTGAAAGAGATTGTTCACTGTTTTTCATAATAGAGATTTTTCACTTTCACTTTTTTTTCTCTATTCATTTTTTTGTGAAGTGAACTCTGTGATTTCACAGCGTAGAGATTTGAACAGCACTGGTCATAGGTTCCATTTTTTTCAAAACTCTCTGCTATTCCACTCATTTTTTTTTGCTGATTAATAATATTAAAGGAGGCGGACGTTTTGATCCAGTTTCGAAATCTTGGGTATTCGTGATTTTCAGGCAAACTGAGAGTCTTGAAATGAAAATGATGCTTTTTTAAATTTTTTTTATCAAAAAAGATGCATTTTCGTTTCAAGACTCTCAGTTTGCCTGACGAATGTCCAAGATTTTGAAACTGGATCAAAACGTCCGCTTCCTTTAATATAAAAAGGCACGAAAAGTTAATATAAGATCAGGCACAATTGTTAAAGATATCGCTCGTTTTTTCGTTTTTTTAACAAAAAAAATAAAAGAACACAATGCCAACCCATTTTTTGACTGAACAAAAAGAATTAAGATGATTCCAACTATGAAAAACTTTCCAAAAGTGGAGTTTTTCACAACAATCTAGTATGTTCAATTAGTGGATTTATTAAAGTTATGAAAAAAATCTTTTTTTCTTACTGCAATCAAAAAATATCAAGAAAAAAAATTAAAAATCTTTTTAGCGCGTCTCTATCTATAAAATATCATACATTCATCTTCTTTAAAATTTTTAAAGAACAACGAAATGAAATTAATAAAACATTACTCAAAAAAATAAACTAAAACAATTCAATTTTTTCAATAAATAAATAACATTTTGTTTATATTAAATTAGTGACAAAAAGCACAAGAAAGGTAAAATATCCTTTTACGGTTTTCCAACATTTTCATATTTATAAAAGCAAAAAAAGTAATAAACTTACAACAAAAGTCAAATAAAAGGCAAACAGATTTCTTCGACCTCTTTCATATTTTTCTGGTTTATAACTTGAAAAAATTCGATCCACTAACATTACTAACTGAATAAAACAAAGACCAAGGGAGAAGAAATATTGTGGTCCACGAAGAAGTTCACAATGCCAAAATACAATCATTCTTCCACAATCTTGAAGGAAATTAAAACTTATCTAAAATGACTTTTTAATTAAAATAAACAAAAAATTATGCAAATTTTATACCTGATGATAAATTTGAATAGTTATTGTAAAAACGTTGTGTAACATTGAAAATAAACATGCTAAGCAAATAAGATTTTGAAAGAATTTATCCAAATGCCGAAGGTGTCGAGCTGTTTTGATAAAAACAATTAAAAGTAAAATAATTCCAACGAATGATGAAATAATTTGAAACCACTGTGAATAATACAAGGGCGAATAATTTGCATAATCTGTAGCTTGCCAGCATTGAGTTTCGTTTTCCAAAATTGCTGCAATATCTGCAGATGGAAGATTTCGGGAATATTGTACTGTAATGGTTGGAGTTGACATTGCTAAAAAATTAAAAATTTCACTTATGTGAAAAAAAAAGTATTACGAAGACGAAAAATTTTAAAAAATTCTTAAAAAATGTTTTTTTGTTTTTTAAACATATAAAAACATTAAATAACACAATTTGAACGCGTAGGCCATGAATAACTACTTTAAAATTTTATTTAAAAAGTTGTTTTCAAGCTATTGTAAATTTTATAGAGTTTTATTTAAATCTAATTTGTGACATTAAAATCACATGGTAGCAATTGTAAAATATCACACCAAGTTTGTAAGCATTAATTTTCAAATATAACGAAAAAATGGAAAATTTTACAACAGTGTAGTTGTAAACAATCTTTTTTACAGTTTATTAAAATTTTTCTGGCAGTTTTATTAGACGCTTGTAATCTAATTTACAGCATATCACCTAAAACTAAGCAAAAACGAATTTTAAGAAAAGTTAAAGTTATAAAACTTTTTTATAAAAAGTGTAATTACTTTAAAAATTGGTTCTTTGCAGCTGCTATTTTAAAATAATGAGCCCAAATAAACACTGACGCGCCTTTTTTCGGTTAAAACATTGACGCTGTTTTAACCTAAAAATGCTTTGATATGAGACTTAATTTTATAATGTTTACGTTCAAATGAAACAAATCTTAAAAATAATTACGAAAAAACCTTTGCAAAAAAAAACTAATGCTCTTGCAAGCTATCTCTGAAAATATCAGATTTTATTAATTTAATAAAGGAAATAAAAATTAAGATTAGTTGAAGCATCTTTGTTTTTTTAACATTTTTTAGAATATTTCCATTTTATTAAATTTTATTTTATTTTGAAAAAAAATATTTTTATTAATAACTCTTAAAATAGAATCGTCAGCGTTCACGCACGAAAAATCAAATTTTTCTCACAAAAAACATAGTTCGACCTTTTTTCATTTTATAACTTTAAAAATTTGCAAATATAGCAAAACACAGATTTGTTGACAGAAATTACAAAGTATAAAACTTTTTATAATTAAAATTTATATTTTTTTTGTATAATTTACATGCAAATGAGTCCAACGAAATCATTAGTTGATGATTTATGGCAACAAAAATAAAAGTGACAAATACTGTGAAAACATTTTATAAAGAACTGTAAATTATCTAAGACCGTAAAATGAAAAAATATCATCAAAAAGCTAAAAAACTACATTTTTTATGGAATTTAAAGCTTCTGGGAACATATAAACATATGAGAAAAGTTTGCAAAATCGAAATTTGCTAAAAGATATTTTTAGCACACTTGTCCTTAAAATGTGAGAAAATCCAAAAAACGATGATCAACGTTAAAAATATATGCTGCAATTATTTGTGTCTTTTCTTTTGTAGTTCAATTTTTTTTCATTGTGGAAACTTATACATGTGATTTTTACAAATTTATTTTTCTGATACATCTGACAAGGGAACCGTCAGACATGATTATGGCATTTTTGAAAAATAGGTATTTCATCGTATTCCCCATATATTAAAACCTATTCCTGCAAATTTTCAGCGGCC
This sequence comes from Panagrolaimus detritophagus, assembly GCA_034700145.1. Lineage (NCBI taxonomy): Eukaryota > Metazoa > Nematoda > Chromadorea > Rhabditida > Panagrolaimidae > Panagrolaimus > Panagrolaimus detritophagus. The sequence goes on from JAQIXH010000294.1 coordinate 7,587, forward strand.
CTTGGGCACTTTTCTATTTTTCATATATACTACATATAGTGTTGATCGCCTGCAACTTAAAACCTAATATTTAAATTTTAATAAATAATATGTGCCATGCATTGATTTTATGAGATCTTTACATTTTGACTCCAAAAAAATGGAGCATTACAAAAATAATTTATTCTAAAAAATATGTAAACTTCTGATCTTATTGAACTTTGATGACAATTTTTTGATCCTTTTTGTTGTCACAAAAAAAAATAATTAGCTTCCTGCCAAAATTTTTAAACAAAGAAATTATTGTTTATTTTTTTTATAGTTTCTGTCTATCAACCTTGTTTTGCTTCACATGTCTGATTTTTTTACAGACAAAGAAAATTTCAATGCACTGTTATTTTTAAAGCTTGAAACAAAAAAAATTTCCGTGTTATTTTTCAACTTTTATTTTAACAGCTGTATTTCTTTTTTAACCCACCTAAGGCACTCCCATTTTTTTGATTACTGTTTTTTTGTCCTTTTTTGTTCTTTCTTTCTTTGATCTGTGCTGCCAAATGTCATATGTTGGAGGTTTTTCCATTGTTTCCAAAAAAAGTGATGTCTGCTGATAACACTTTTACATTAAAAAATGGAGGGTATAAAAGGGGGGAAGCTTAAAAGTTCACTCATACTCAAAAAAAGAAGTGTTTGTTTGTTACAAAAAAAGAGATGGTATTAAAAAAGGTTTTTCTGTTATGTTTGTTAAATGCTGCTATTTTTAGTTCTGGTATGGAATTTTTATTAAATTTATTGAAATTTTTAATAAGTTTATGAAAAAAATATAAACGAAGGATAACTATTTTAAAACGATTTGAGTGAAAAATCGTTGATTGACAAGATAAAAAGAGATAAAATATTACATATCCCACTTTTTAAAAATTTAAAAAAATATTTTATGATTTTTCCAAAAACAGAGCCATAAGTTTGGATTAAATGATTTGAGACAGGAATGTGCGGAAGTACTTCCGGGGTACACTTTTCAGCAAATTTTTTCTCAATATTAAAAAAATAATTTTTTTTTAAATGATACATTTCTGATCTACTTTTTATCATAGCTTATATCTGTCCAAACAGAATTTAAATATACAATTTTATTAAAAAATTAGAGCTCATTTTCGCTCCCGTTTTGGCGGAAGTGCTAAACGGAATTCCGTTTAAAAACGGGGGAGGAAATGAGCTCTAATTTTTTAATAAAGTCGTATATTTAAATTATGTTTGGACAGATATAAGCTATGATAAAAAGTAGATCAGAAATGTATTATTTAAAAAAACAATTATTTTTTCAATATAGAAAAAAATTTGCGGAAATCCCTGATCCCACATTTTAAAAATTTAAAAAAATATTTTATGGTTTTTTGAAAGACAGAGCCTCAAGTCTGAATTAAGTGATTTGAGAAAAGGTGATTTGAAATCGAGGACAAGAATATCGCTAATCTTCATGTATCTGGACATATACAAATCAGTATGAGTTTGTAAAGCAATGTGCTAAAAAAAATTTTTGTTTTCATCATAAACGTATAATTAGATTAGTAAAATTTTAGTAACCGCTCAATACGTTCGAGGATGCTATTTTACTGATTGGGCACATTATCGACCTGGAATTGGTTCATATAATCCAGAATCATATATGCCAGGACTTTGTACACATATATTTTTTGCATTTGGAAATATTCAAAGTGATTTTACTGCTGCTGCGTTTGATCCCGCGGATTTACCCTCTGGACCAAATGGTGGATATTTTGCACGGGTGAATGCTTTAAAGCAACAACAGCCTGGTCTTAAAACTTTGTTGTCATTTGGGGGATTTAGTGCAGGGACATGGATTTTTAAGGTTTGCATTTTGACAGAAATTTCGAGGATAATAAGGATATGATTGTAGCAAATGGCTTCAAGTTCACAAAATCGTCAAATCTTTATTCAATCTGCTTTAAGCTTTATAAATCAATATGGTTTTGATGGTAAATTTTTTTAAACAATGTTTGATAAAAAATTTTTTTTAGGGATTGATATTGACTGGGAATATCCGGATTCAAGTGATAAGCAAAATTTTGCTACTTTTATGAAGGTAAAAAATTATTGCATCATTCTTATGCAAAATTTAAAAAATAGAAACTTGAAATTAATAACATGGGTGTTGATTTCAAATTTCGATTTTGATTGTCTTACAAAATCGTACACGACTGGATTACACTATCAAACTTTTAGGAGCTCAAACAAGCAGCCGGAAACAAACTTGTTACAATTGCAGTTTCAGCTGCGGCTTCAAAAGTTGATGCTGGATATGATGTTCCAGCTTTAGCTCAATCTGTTGACTTTATCAATGTTATGACATATGACTTCCATGGAACTTGGGAATCACAAACAGGACAAAATTCTCCATTATTCTCTGCACCTGGAGATACAACAAATTTTAATACTGCATTTTCAATGAATTATTGGGCACAAAAAGGAGCGTCTAAATCAAAGTTGTTAATTGGAATTGCAACATATGGTCGAGGATGGAGGCTAACAAATCCAAGCAATAATGGACTTGGAGCTCCAGGAAATCCATCCCCACCACAGCCGTTTACTGGAACTGATGGATTTGCTGCGTATTATGAAGTAGGTTGTACATTCTTGGGAGAATTATGAAAATTGAAAATCAAAAAAGTTGCCAAACTTTGATTTCGAAATTTTTATTTTTTTACATTTTTTTCGTTAAAAAAAACATTTTCAGATCTGTACCCTAGGTGGCATTCGACAATGGGATGATAACCAAAAAGTGCCATTTCTTGTTAATGGCAGTCTTTGGTATGGATATGACGATGCCCAATCTGTATCTGGAAAAATGCAATGGTTAAAAGATAATGGATTTGCTGGAGCTTTTGTTTGGACTTTAGATTTTGATGATTTTAGTGGACAATGTGGCACTCGATATCCTCTTTTAACAGCTATATTGAATGGATTAAGTAATGGGGTAGGATAAATAAATATAGATGGATTTGTATATTAAGCTTCTGTAATTTCAGCCCTCTGTTGCTCCTTCTTCAAATCGAACAATTGCACCAACACAACGCCCAATTACTCGTTTCCCAACTATTCCACCGTTTCAATCAACCCCAAGAAAACCGATTACACAAAATCCTAATCTTCGTAAGCTATAAATCAATCGGTTAACTTTAAACCTGTTAAAATTTTTTTAGCATTTTCATGTCCCTCACAAAATGGATTTTTTCCTGATCCAACAAATTGTGGAATGTATTATCAATGTATAAATGGAATTCCATTTAAATTTTCATGCCCTCCTGGACTTTTATGGAATCAATCAATCCAGTAAGTTTCTTTAACAGATTTTTTTAATCGACTTGAAATTTATTTTTTTTCAGAGGATGTGATTGGCCTGATAACACAAGTTGTGTACATCATAAATAAAAATCCAACACTCATTCATATGTAAATTTTTCATTGCCAACTAGTACATAATGCTTTTCTTCTTTTTTCTCTCAGGGAATTTTTAATGGTATTTGCTTCTCAGGGATTTGATAATCAATAATTTGTAACACAATTAATAATCAAACAACAAAAAAGTATATTAAAGTTTTGCAATTTTTTTTTTTAAATTCATGTCCATAAATGTAAATAAAATTTTATTTCATCGAAAAATCTTGTTTTATCAATCACAAAAGCATTACACAAAATTAAACATTTTTTGCTACTGTACTGAATGAATGTGAAATATTTTATTGGTAATCAATAATTTATTGGGAATCTCTTGCAGCGATTATTTGCCTTATTCTGTGATTTTTTTTTTGTCACAAAAAGAAAACACATTTGTTTCATAAATATTTTCATGTCGCGTTTGCAAACTTTAACAAAAAATTTTCTTTTTCAAAGGTTCAAACTCCACCAAAGACACAAAAATATTTTTATCTCCGATTGAGCTTATTTTTGGAGAATCCAAAAATAAAAGCAGTTTTTTTTTTTAAAATTTTACGATTGTTGGAGTCAAACCCCCTTTGATCTTTTGCCGCCGCCAACACGAAGCGGCAAAACATCAAAGGAAATTCATCAGTTTCGGGGGGCACGTGCCCCCCTGGCCCCCCCTGTCTACGGGCTTGTCCAAAAGGCGGGGTTTCTGGCGGTAATGTAACCTCATCAAACAGACGTAAATAAATACGGTTTCCTCCTATATTTTTCATTTTTTTGCAGGGAAATGATATTCAGAAGTTGGATTTTTGGAATCTCCATATTTTTTTACATATATTAGGATAAAAATCAAAATTTTAAAAAAAAAGTTTAAATTTTTACAGTTTCTTTTGGCAGAAAAAAAATGCAGGGAACACTTTGAGTCGCGCATCCACGTCTCTATTTTTGTGAAAGCGTAAAGATAATTTCTTTACATATTTTGCAGCAACTTTTTTTCTCTCAATTATTTTTTGACATATAATTTCTATACTTTTATTTTTAGATTAAATCTTTTTTCTGCGGCAATCAAAGAATGGATTTAACTGTTGCTTTAATAGGAAATCCTCCATCAAATGGTGAAAGTAATGGAGATGATGGAATGATTGATCGTAATTCAAAGCGTGCTAAATTCATGGCAACATATCGTCATCAAAATTTCTCAATGCCTGATTCTTTAGGATTTTATATTGCTAAAAATCCAAAGACTGCTGAATTATATCTTAAAATGGTTAAAACATGCAAATATTTTTTCGTCAAAAACCCAATTCTTGTTATTGACAAACAACTTTGTTATTATGATTCTCAATTTACTATTATGAGAATACCATATGATATGAATAAAACTACGTTCAAGCTTTGGATTGCTCATAGTTTATTTGTTTTTCCTGAATATTCTATTACTGCTGAAACGAAAGATCAAAATATTCTTACTTCGATTATTCCAAAGCTTTATCGATGTGATGCTTTCTCTTTATCTATTTTTAAACAAGTTATTTCTTATCGTGATCTTCCACTTCTTACTTCCTCTGCAGAAATGATTTATTTTGATCAAGTTGCTATAAAGCATGAAGATGGTTCGAATGTTGATGTTCAAAAGATTGTTGAAATTGCTTCTAATGCAACTTATATTGATATGTAAGCACTTTTGGGATATTTTCATTAAATTCTTTATTTTAGCTCTCATCCAACTATCACATCAAAGACAATGGAAGAACTTTTAAAGATACCAAATTTTCCAACTCTTCGTGCTTTCAATATAAAAAATGTTCCAGAAGTTTTTGATATTGAAGCTTTTTATATTCATATGAAAGTAACTTTTTTTTAACTTTTGCAATTATTTGTTACAAACAAAAACAACCGTTTTAGAAAAACAAGACAACAAATTTCGGTCTCTTCTTTGATGAATCAATCTCTGATGAATATGTGAAACGACTTGATGAAATTACGGATGAAATTATTACAACAAAAGAATTCGATTATAAACCAGCTTTTTTTGGTTTTCGTGGACTTGATGATCAACGACGTATGAAACTTGATGATATTTGTTTTTCTGAAAATCTTTAAATTGTATGTCTTTTTATGAAATACGCCTCTTTGTTTTTTTAATAAAAAAATGTTGAACTTTTTTATATGTCAGGGTTACGAAAACTTGATTACTATAACAGTATTCACCCGGACCCGCCCCTACCCGGTACCGGGGCGGGCCAGGTTTTGGTTTAACTGTCGCGAAATATCTCATATATTTCTCGTATTTTTAAATTGTTATCTTTTTGATAAATCTTTGCTAACTTTGAAAGAAAGAAAGATTGTTCTTTTCTTTCACTTGGTGCTAAAAATGTAGATAGATTGCGATCGGCCGACCCGCTTGTGTTTAAAAATGTTCAATAAACATGATTCTTGAAACTAAGCCTTTAACCTGCAATTATATCATCTTTTTTAATATTAACCGGGATGTGCACTAAAAAAGTCGCCCCGATGCCATGCCTTGTTTGCAAATTAATTTTTGATAAAAACATATTTTCCTGGAAGGAACACTTTGTACTCTGCCTTTAGAGATTACTGCTCCTTTTTTGTTCAATTTGTTTATTGATTTTGATTTTTTTACAAAGATGTGGCCAATAAAAAAGTTTGTATTGGACCAACTAAATCAGTTTAACAATATTTGTGCTGTGTATATGATGCATCTTAGATTATAAAAAAATTTTTTTTTTCTATCAAAAATTTACTGTTAAAAACAGATATAAAAAAAGATGCCATTGGATTCCCCAAAATATTCTTTCCAAAATATAATACCCCAAAATTTTTCCCTTCCAAAAACAGTTCTTACATATTGTTTTCAAAGAAAATGCAAATCTTTTCTCGAAAAATCTCCTGAATTTATTTATAAAATTTATTCAATATGCAAATATTTTTTTGCTAAAATTCGTTTAATTCCATGTATTTATTTAAAAGCTGAAAGTGATTGTTTTTTGTTACACCATAGATATTTGGAAGAAGGAGACGAATTGGAAGAAGTAAAAATCTCGTATCAAAAATGCGATGAAATGGATATACATTTTTATCCGGATTATTTGTCAACTGTTTTACCTTCATTATCTGATGATAAGCCAGAAAAGGATTTAATCTCGAAAATAATTCCACGGATTTATAATTTACAATTATCAATGCTAAATTTACAAAATCAAGAATTAACTTTAAAAGAATATTTGTTTTTAACTTTTAAAGAAAAATGTAATGTTTTTTTACATGATTGTATTATAATTTATGGAAATGGGACATCTGAAATCGTTCCTGTTGAAGAACTTTTAAAAATATCACCAAAAGTGGAACAATTTTCTTTGTAAGTATTTTTTTAAAATAAAGAAAGTCACATCGAAATGAAGGTTCTTTTTTTTGATCGGACGTCTGGCAAAGTGTTTTTGTTGGCACTAAAAAAACCGCCAAATTTAAAAATCTCTTGCTAAAAATCTTTATGTTTTCCTCGGATAAGAAAAATTTTTCACAAACTTTTACAAAACTTTACGAAAAAAACAAACTTATAGGGTGATTAAAAATCCGATAAAAAATCACCAAAAAAAAAAGATAAGTTTGTTTTTTTCGTAAAGTTTTGTAAAAGTTTGTGAAAAATTTTTTTTATCCGAGAAAAACATAAAAATTTTTAGCAAAAGGTTTTTAAATTTGGCGGTTTTTCGAATGCCAACAAAAGCACTTTGCCAGACATCGGATCAAAAAAAAGAACCTTCGTTTCTATGTGTAACACGAAAAATTGCAAAAAAAATTTGATTTCAGATCTTGTAGTAAGACAAGCCCTTTAAATTATTGTACATCTGAAACAGCTCAAAAACTTGCAGCTTTGCAAAATCTTCAATATTTGAATGATTTTTCTTTATATAATGTTTCAGAAACTTTTGATGCTTTATCATTTATTAAATTTATCAAGGTTTTTTCTGTCCCCAATCTATATCTATAATGGATTAATCTCAAAATTTTTAGAATGTTTATAAACCAAAGATTAAAGATGCTGAAGTACAATTTTATCGATTCATTTTGGAATTTAAATCTGGCGTTGATGCTTCACTTATTTCAAATTTTAAGCAAATTATTCAGTCTGCAGTTTCTAGAACGAAAAGCAAAGAAAATAATTTACTTTGTATT
>JAQIXH010000295.1:0-15202 GCA_034700145.1 Panagrolaimus detritophagus
GTATCAATTGCGGATACAAACTTCCTTTAGAGGCGAATTAAACAGATTTATTTTATTATTAATAAAAAATGGAAATGAAGAGAAAAAAGTTTTGCGAAAAAAAGAAAAATGGAAAAACTCTAATTTTGATGCCAAAAAAAGCGTTAACCGAGTTTTAAATAATTGGCTTAAGAAGTTATCACGCAATAATTTATGAAAAAAATTAAAAAAGCACAAAAAAATTAATTGCTAAAAACAGAAAATTAAAGACAAAATCCGTTCGTTTTTGTATACAGAAAAAAAAACAAAACACAAAAAATAGCTTTCAAAAAAAGTATTTTTACACTTTTACGTATGTACGTTTAAATATCGTATACCACCAAAAAATCAAAGGAAGAAAAAGCTCAATTAAAATGTGTCAATTAAAATTCTTGTTAAACACGAAGAAATGACTTTAAAAAAAATAATCAATCATATTTTTGCTTTTGAAAAATCTCGTTGATTTTAGGGAGCCAAAAACTTTTTTTGGGAAATGAAAAAAGTTTTTGCTTAATTTCCCGCTTTTTTACCTCTAGAAATTAATAAATTGAAAAAAAGGGCGGCAAAATATTTTTAGTAAAAACAAAAAAAAATGCAAATTTAAAAACTATGACCAAAAAAATTTTTTCAATTCAATTTTAAGATTAGCAAAAAGAAACTTGGAAAATAAATAAAAAGAAAAATGCCGAAAGTCGTCTGCTTTTTTTTGAAAAGTTATTTTTCGGAAATGATTGAAATTTGATTTTTTTCAAAAATCAAATCGAACAAGAAAAACGAAAGAAAAACATTAATCCATAAATTGCTTTAAAAAGCCAACAAACAAAAAAGTAGAAAAGAAAGGTGTCGGGCAGGAAAAGGAAATGAAGAAAGAAAGAAGCAACAACAAAAAAAATCAACATTTTCGGTAACAATAAAAAAAGCCATGTTGCGCGAGTAACGGATTAATATCTTGTTATGCTTTATATATTTTTTTTGTTTTCTTTAAAAGAGGCACATGTTCCAGCAATAAAAACTGTAAAAAAATAAGACAAAAAAAGAACATTTTCACAATTTTGAAGTGGCTTTATTCCTCCTTCTTCTTTAAAGAAGAAGAAGAAAGAGTTTGAATGTTAAGTTATTAACATTTACCTGAAATTGCGCGGAAGCTTTTTCTTATCCCCCTTCTTTCTTCATTCATTCATTCATGCCGACAAGTGGATGATTGCAGAAAAAAAGAAAAGAAACCACCAAAAAATTATTGTAACTTCTGTTTGTTAATAGGGATTTTGTTCTTTCATTTCCCGCTTTTCCCAACAAACGCTGTTTCTTTTTTTGTTGTATTTTTTCCTTTTAACACCATTAAAATAATAAAAAAAAAGAAAGCAACACATTAAAGTTTTTTTGTTTTCCCTTCCTTAAAAATCTTCAAAAAAAAGTGTTCGTATTTCTTTTGAAAATTTTTAAAAGGTGCTAAAAAGTGTTTTTTTTAAATGCCGAAAAAATGCAATGAATATACATGAATATTTTTGTGAGGTCAGAGCGGCGTTTTATAACTTCACACTTAATAAAGATAAAAAAAAAGTTTTTCTTTGCCGTTGAGTGGTTTAAAAAATCAAGGAGAAAGAAATCATTTGCGCGAACTTCCGATGATTCAGGATCAATTGAGCGCATTAAAAAAAAACGATGATCGTTCAAATATATTTTTTCTTCGACAATAAATTTCCATAACCTTCTCAAAAAACCAAAAGCTATTGACAAACAATATCGAATACATAATTCTTTTCTGTTCTACCCTTTAAAAAACAATTGCTAATTCTAATCCTTCCTTCTTCCTTAACTTAATCCATAAGATTAATATTGTCATTAAGTTAGTCTTTAAAAACAATAATAATATGGTATTTTATAACATACATATATTAGCGAAAAAAAATATTTCATTGTACTTTAAATGACCGTAGAGATTTTACTCAATAAAAAAACCTGCTGTGTGCGAGCAATACTTAAGGCACTCCTCTGTCGTCGTTTCTTTATTTTATTTTTTCAATGATTGGTAGGAACGCTTGTCAATTGGTTGTTGAGTCAAATCAAAAAAGAAGATCTTTCAAGTGCTTAAGGGTAGAGGAAAAAATGGGGAATAAGTCAAAGAAATTTTATTTTAAACAATAAAAGAATAATATAAAAAAATCAGTAAAAATTTTACAAAAAAAGAGATTATATTTAATTGAGAGGGCAATGATCTTTTGTAACATCTCCAAATGTTGCCAAACTTTGCATATCATATTCAATTCTTCCATCATTCTTTGCATTTGGAAGATATGCAACATTTCGAACACAACCAACATATGGATCTGTTTGAATTGGTTTACGTAATTTCATTCCACGTGGAATACCACCAAAGTAAAGTTTATCTTTTCCAATGACATCTTTATTCTTTTTAATGAAAGTCATGCCAGATCGTTGATCAACAGAAATTGTAATAATATTCTTTTTCATTGTTACCTAAAATTGTTGAATTTCAAATTAATTTTTTAAAATAATTTTTTTATACCTTAATATGATGCCAATGTCCATCACAAATTGCATTAGGAATTGTGAAAGATGATGTAACATTATAACTTCCACTTCCAATATCAACCATAAATACAACATTTCCATCAACAAGTTGAACAGAAGCAAATTCTAAAACTCCAACCGAAAGAAGAAGGGCATTCTTTGTTCGAGGACGAATTTCCATTTCAATTGCATAATTTGAAGTAAATACAAATTCTGGATCAAGTACGGCATGGCCGCCTTCTTTACCAAAGAAGATTCCAGATTCTTTAACTTCTGAACATGGAACAACACCTTGTTCACGGGCAGGATTATCGAATTTCTTTCCATTAATTTTAAAATCTCTCAAGCATCCACCGAATTCACTTCGGATTGGCTAAAAAATTTTAAACAAGTTTTAGATAAATTTTTTCAAAAAAATTTATTTTCTCACCAATTCTTTTCGGTTATTAAAGATTTTAGATCGAATTGGAACAGATTCTTGTGAAAGGCCGCCAATAAAAAGTGGAGGTTGAACTTCAAGAGATTCAAGTCCAATTGATTGATTATTGGCTTCTTGATTTCCATCAACATAAAGTGTTGCAGCACTTCCTTCCCGCTCAACACGAACTGTATGCCATTCATTATCAAGCATGCTTGTAGTACTTACAAGATGAACCTAAAACATTTAAAAAATAATAATAAAAATTTTAAAAATATCAGTAATGCATACATAATAGCTTGGTTGACCAAACATAAAATTAATGAGGCCATTGTTCAAGAACATTGTGATAAAATCTGTTTGTTTTTCATTTGAAACAAATAAAATGAAACCATTGGTTGCAATTGCGCGTAATTGAACGGAAAAGATTAAATTCCGGTCAAGATCACCAGATGCTCGATCAAATTCTAATCTTGAACCCTTTTGTGTACCAAATCTGAATCCAGCTGAATCTTCCCGTAATCCATGTGGAACTAAATGTAATGCACATTCATCAGGTTTTCGTGCAGGTGATGGAACACTTGAAGATTTTGGAGTTGGTGCAGTTGTTACTTGCAAAGAATCTTCTGTTGGAAGAACTTTTGAATCTTTTTCAATTTGATCAAGATGGGGAATTATTGCTGTTCCATTTTTGCTCGATGATTGCATTGTACATTCAGTTAATTTTACTTCATTTGCAGTATACTAAAAGAAATTATTTTAAAATTTAAGAAACGTTTTTTGTTTCAAATACCATAGCGAAATTTGTTAAAGCTCCATTCCAAACAACATCAGCAAGACATCCAATAAAATGTTTTCCATCTTCGTATTTACCAAGTTGAAGTTTTAATGAATCAGATGGTAAATAATCTGCTGTATCACTAACGGTACTCTTTTTCGCAACGCTATCATCCAAAGTAACAATAACTTCATCATTTTTACGAGTAATTGTAAGATAATGCCAATCACCATTGCTTACTGGAGAAAGTGGAACTTCAACCTTTTCATCATCACCATTTACATCAACAATAATTCTTCCGCCTTCTAAGTTAGCTTGCAAAAGATTTTCCTTAAAAAGTTACCGTAATTCAATTTGTTTAAACAAAAAAGGATTAACTCACATTTTCAGCGGACAATACACTAACAATATGAGCTGTTGTTTGTTCAGTTCGGAAACGAATAGATAAATCAAAGGTGTCTTTTGCAGAAAGTTTTCCAAGTGTCATACTTGCTCGTTCAGAAATTGTTGAAGCAACTCTTACATGTGTGTAAGGGCATGATGGTTGAATACCTTTAGCTGCTTTTGAATGGGCAAGATTTGCATAATCTGCATCAATTTTAAGATTTTTCAAACATCCTCGGAATGGTTGAACAGTAAAACGACGACTAAAATATTTCAGAATAAACTTTTATAAATTAAGAAATTGATATGCTTACGCTTCAACTCCTTGTGGAAGTCCACCAAGATAAATGGAATCAGAAACGCTCATTTCAAACATTGTACCAGGTGATTCACCTTCAGCAACATCTGATCCATCAACTTCAAGCTTAGCTCGACGTTCATTACGATTAATATGAACGATATGCCATTTTCCATCATTATAATTATCATTTGAGCTTGTAACTCTTCCAGTACCAGAACCCAAATCAAAGGATAAACTGACCCGGCCTCCAGTAAGTTCAACAACAAGTTGATCATTCTAAAAAGAAAAATATAATTGTATTAAAAGCAAACAAAGAGCAAAAGTAAACATACATCTTTTCCGACAAAGAAAAGAAGTCCATCAGGAGAATATGTCATAAATGAAAGTAAAACAGTTGTACGTTTTCGAAGATTATATGATCCAGCACCAATTTGAAGATAACCATTTCCATCAAAGCTTACAGCATTTTCTTCACTTGTTTCATATGCAACTGGAGGGCGATGTGGTGCACCGAGAACATTTCCAACCTTTTTACCATTCCATAATCCAATTAACATTCCATTAATTCGTAAAGTGTCAACATCACCAGTAAATGTTCGATTTAAAACTGCTGAAGGAATTCGGAAATCTTGTGGGAAACCACCAAGTAAAATTCGTTGTGATGCAGGATCAAGATTAAGGACAGCATTTGAATCTTTAACACTAACTTCAACATGTTGATCAATTTCATCGGTATTTGGTTTAGAAACTTCAAAGGCAGCATGACCACCTGCACGACGAATAATAAGTTCACGCCATTGATTATCATTAACTTCGCTAAAATTTAATCAAAAATATTAATTTAAAAATATTTTATTCAAAATTCTCTTACGTTGGTAAAACAGCTGTAATAGGGCCATTTCCTAAATTGATCACCAATTTAGGTTTGCGTTCATCAACTTCCAAATTAATGTATTCCGCATTATTTCCTTCTTCATTTCCAAGATATAAAAGTGTTCCAGAATCACGTGGAGTACGGAAGAAGAATCGAATATCAGTATAAATTGAAACATCATTAGTTTGTTGAGAAATTGGTAATTCAAGATGACTTAATGGTTCAAAATGAGCACTTAATTTTATCATATTTGTTTTATCCCGAGCAAGTGCAATCTTTTCTTTTAATGCAATAATCTTCAAAGCATATTCACTTAAAACTTTTTCATTTTTATTAATTCTTTCATCAAGGGCTTCAATCTTTGCTGTAACAACTGGAATCTGTTTTTCAGCTTCACCAAGTTGAGCTTTTGATTTATCCAAAGCAATTTGATATTCATTTCCTTCTTCAATAAGTTTTCCAACTTTTCCAGCAATTTCTTCAACTTTTGGAGTTAATTCAGATGTTGTTGAATTAATAGTTGTCATTCGATCTTCAGTTGTAAGGATTGCAGTAACAGCAGCTTCCAACTTTTTAATATCTTCAGGATTCATACCAGTTGAATTAATAAATGCCCAAAATGTTTCAGCTTTTGCAAGAATATTTTTTAATCTTTCATCAAGTTTTTCTTTCTTTCCACTTAATTCTTCAATGTCTTCTGTTAAAATTTTTTTAATATTTGTTGATAATTGTTGTGAAGTTTCGGAAAGTTTTTTTGAAGTTTCAGCAATTCCTTGTGCATCATTTCCAGCTTCATGGGATTTTGAAATTGCATCAGCAGAATAATTTCTTGCATCTGCCAAAGAAACCAGCAAATCTTCATAAATATGTGTTGCATCTACGAAAGTTTTTGATTCAAGTCTTGCAGCATCATAAATTCCCATTAAAGCTAAAGCTTTTTGTTCATTTTGTTTAAGTTCTTCGAGAAGTTGTTGATTTGTTTTTTCAGTTGAACGCCGCTTTCTTCGTCGTTTTGCCATTGTTGCTTTAACATTTTCACTTCCTTGATTTAATTCTGTAATATCTTTTCGAAGAGTATCAGTAAAATCACGTAATTGATTTTCAATATCAACAAGTTTTCGATTAATACTTTGATGAGTTTCAATAAAACCTTGTGCAGCTTGACTATCTTTTTCAATTCCATTAATTAAAGAATTAATTTGGAAAAATGGAAGAGATTCCATTAATCTTCCAGCTTCAGTTGCAGTTCGATGAATTCCTTGTAGTTCACGTTCAAATTCTTTTGTAATATTATTTAAATCAATTAATTTTTCTTTTAATGCCTCAACTTCGCCACTTTGATTTTTTGATTTATCTTTCCAACTTTGAATTAATTCTCCAAGTTTTGCAGTTTCATCATAAATTTTTTGAATTTCATCGATTTTTGAATCAAAAGTATTATTTCGAAGTTTTTCCAAATATCTTTCTCCATCTGCAATAAGTTGTTCGCGATTATGAATTGGTGGACGATTACGATATTCCTCAGGCATATTACGAATACCATGAATTATCCAATGTGTAACACTATATAAATCTTGAGCATCACTTTGTAAACGTTTAACTGAATTACTGGCATTGCTTAAAATTACATCCATATTTTTAAATTGTTCATCAAGTCGGGTAGTTTGAATATCAATTTTTGATGCATCATCAAGTGCCTTTTCAAATGTTGATTGGAATTTATGCATTTCAGAATTTCCATCTCGATGATCAATGATAAGTTGTAATTGTGGTCCAAATTTATCAATATTTTTGTTAATTCTATGAATTTTTGCTCCAATTAATGCAACGCTTGAAACATTTGCCAATGTCGCATTTAATGCATCAGCAGTTATTTTAAGGCCATCAAGTTCAGAATCAAGTGCAAAAACGCATTCGTCACATTCTAAGATTTTATTTCGATTACTTCGAAACATGTTTTTTGTTACTTACGTCTACAACCCATTGTTGGAATTCTTAAAAATCCTTCAAGGCATGAATCACATCGATGCCCGGTTGCACCTTCTTGACAATGACAATGACCTGTTTGAACATCACAAACTGTTCCCATTGATAAATCAGCTTCACAATCACATTCTAAAAAGGGACTTAATTATAAAAATATTTTTTATATTTTTTTTAAACTTGCTTTTGCATCCTTCTGCTCCATAATTCCAATATCCATGTTTACAACTTTCACATCGCATTCCATCAGCACCAGGCATGCAAGCACATTGTCCAGTTTTTAAATCACATTGTGAATTTGAAGCTGCTGTTCCGCAATCACACATTCGACATCCTTGACAAGAATCAAAACCCCATGCATTTTCCTTAAAATAATTTTGTTTTTTCATGTTTTAAAATTTCGAAATAAAAATCTTACAACACATTTATCACAATTTTCTCCTTCAACATAGGGTTGACAATTACATTTACCAAGAGTGTTATCGCAATTATAACTTCCACATTGATTACATGAACATTCGGTACAATTTTTTGCAGTTACAGCATCCCCGTAATACCATGGTTTACAATATTCACAATTTCGGCCATCAGTATTATCTTTGCATAATGCACAATCACCTGTTTGTGGATTGCATGAACCATATTCAGTTAAATTATTATTATTGTTACAAAAGCATGGTTCACAAGTTCCAGCATACATAAGTGGATCACCATAAAATCCAACATCACAAATTTCACAGCGATCACCAGAAAAGCCAGGTTTACAATTACATGATTGAAGATTTCCAGTTTCAGAAACTTCGCAAGAAATCGCAAAATTATTTGTTGGTGTTGCATGGGGGCATGCACATGCAAGACAAGCATATGGGCTTCCATTTGTTGAATTTCCATAAAATCCTTCCATGCATCGTTCACAATGTTCTCCAACGGTATTATGTTGACAATCAGAGCAAATGCCAGTATCAGGATCACAAGTTCCTGTATGACCATAACAATTACATGGAACACATGAAGTACCAGTTAAGCTATCAGATTTAACACGATAATAACCAGGTGCACAGAATTGACAAGAATTTCCAGTATATGGAGGAGGGCATTGACAAACTTCAACTGAAGAAGCAGTAACAGGGCTATCAACATTATTTCCGCCACCAACTTCAATTTCAAATTGTTCCATAATAGCTTTTATTGGTTGAGCATAATATGAAGCTTTAACAGCAATTGAAGTTAAATTTCGAAGAATCATCATCATTTTTGCTCGAGTTGTTGGTTCACCAGTTGGTAATAACCAAACATCAGGAAGTAATGGAACATTTACTGTAAAACGTTGTGAAGGATCATGTGGTTGTTCGGCAGCCCAATATTCAATAATATTATTTCCAGAAATAAATTTAACATCAGCCGAATTACTTTTGAAAGAATTATTATCAGATTTAAAGCTGGCAATAATGAATGAAATTGTAAGGCCATAAGATGTTGTGTAATCTTTGTTATTAACATTTTCATGTACAAAATAAACATTTTCTGGTGCTCCTTCTGCTGATGCCGTATAAGTAACAATTCCACGAAAACCGCTAACATTTCCATTTGGATCATCAGTTTTCCATGATTGGTCATCAAATGTTAAAGTATTAACTGGAAGATTTGAAGAAACACATCGATCAGTAACATCAAAGCAGAAACAATCAGAGCAACCATCGGCATCTGCAGCTCTTAAGAAGAATGTACCAGAAACACATTGATCACAAGTTGCACCTTGAACATTTTTCTTACAAATACATTGAGCAGTTGCTTCATCACAGATTGCTTCAGTTGTTCCTTCAATATTACATTGGCATGGATAACAATGTGGAAAGCCATAATATCCAGGTAAGCAACGATCACATTGTCGTCCACCAACATTTGCTTTACAAAGGCATTGTCCATTATTTGCATCACATCTTAATTCACCATTATATGAACCATTTGGATGGCAACCACATAATTGACAACCAATAAGTGGATCATATCCAAAACCAGATGAAACACATTTATCACAATTTATTCCTTCAACATGTAAAGGACAATAGCATTGGCCAGTTCTTTCATCACATTGTTGATTAATTCCACAACGACATTTTAGGCAATTTGGAAAATTGTAATGTCCTGGAGAGCATCGATCGCAAGTTCGTCCAATAATATTTTGTTTACATTTACATTGTCCACCATAAGCTTCACATCCAAAATCATATGAACCATGAGCATTACAGCCGCAAGCAATTGCACCATTATTAAAATCAACAGTTAAAGCAAAAATTTTCTTTTGACAAAATTCTGAAACATTTGTTGGATTATTTTCAAAATGATTTGCAGAACATTTTTCAAAGAATTCATTTGATTTATAAATTGGAAGTGGTTTAACAATATTATCTCGGAAGTATTGTGAAGGAACAGCCGTAACAGAATCAATATAAATTGGACCTTTTTGATTTTGATTAAAATAAAGTGTTAATGAATATTTATCATTAATTTGGAATAAATTATTATTTGATGTTTGTTTATCAAAAACAATTGTTCGACATCCAGTTACTGTTGGACAATAATGAAAATCAGCATCAGCAAATCGATCATTTTGTACCATTATATCAAGATTTAGCGGAGTATTATCTGGATTATAATAATGTATAACAAAAACATATTGCCCAGGAACCGTTACAACACCAGAAATTTCTAAAGTACTTTGAACATTATCAAGTGACATAAGTTGAACATTTTTATCATCAACAATATTAAATGGTAATTTATCTCCAGAGATACTATTATTTGCATTTCGTCCACTTTCAGCTTCCGTTACAATTGCATTTGGGGGTGGTGGATAAAAAAGTCCTTCACATTGTCCATCTCGTCGTATACAAACTTCATATTGTTTAAGATAATCATTATTCCAATTATCTTCTTTTATAAGATTAACTGCAATAATACCAAAGTGATGATCCGGTTGTACAGTAATATGAGCAACAGCATTTGGGGGACTCTTTTTTAGGCCAAGTAAAGCAGCTTTTCCATCAGCAGTTAACAATTCACGGCAAAAACCACTAAAATTGGAAAATAAATAAATTTTTGGAATGCGGAGGTGGAAAATTTTTTCAAAAAAGTTAAATTTTATCTTTTTAAAAAACCTTCAGAAAATTATAAGACCGTTTCGAAAATTTCGATTGTTCGGTCAAAATAGATTCCAAAATTAATTTTCAAAAACGAAAGTATATTTTATGCCTTTTTATATTTTAGTATTTTTAACTGATTTTCGAAATAGGAAAATTTCATTTGAAAAACAAAAAGACTTTTTATAGTGTTAACTTCTTTAGTTTAATGATTTTAAACGAAAACTTACGCATAGGGGCAATGATTTAATGCAATTACGCCATCAGCAGCAGTACTTTCACCTTGTGTAATTTGAACTTTTAAAGGAGCATTAAAAGGTTCAGGATTAAAATATTCCAATACAGCAAAATATGTTCCATCATCCGGAACAGGGATATCAATTGTAATATCTTTTGTACTTTTTCCACTTTCAACAAGAATTGCTTGTCCAATATTTTCAGGTAAATCGTCAACGGTCATTGTTGTCAAAGGTTGTTCATTTCCATCTTTATCAATTTCTTTAAAGCTTTCAGAATTTGAAATATCAATTCTTTGAGCAGTTGGAAGAGGAGGATAAAGGAGATCAACACAGATATCACTTTCATTTTGCTTTGCTGTACATGGCTTATAAACCTTTTCAGATAAAAGTGAAGCATCATAATATTCTGCAGGTAATAATACAATATAATCCTGGAAAGAAAATTACAGTAATTAAAAATAAAAATTTTAAAAATACCAAGAAAAGTCGTTTCGATGTTTGGAAAGTAATTCTCCATCTTCCAGGATTTAATACAAATGGCTTTAATGGATCATTGACAATTACGGTAGCAGGGCCTTCTGCGATTGGAAGAGTTGTTGAAATATTTTGTTGAAAATCTGCAGATGATGTTTCAACGGGTGCAACAGAAATTTCAACATCAATTGGAACAGAAGTTGGATTAAGGTAATGAAGAAGAAGCTTGTAAACAGAAGATTTTCGAATATCAACATCAATGTAAATTTTATTTTGAATTGGTGAAAAAACAGTAAATCCTTTCCATGAAAATTCTGGGAATTGATTTTCATCAATTGCATACCGAACTTGATTGTTATCAGGTAATCGAGCTTCTTCAGCTTCATACTAAAATGAAAACTTTTAAATTTTATATTTTTTTTATTTTACTAACTTTCATATGCCAGAGTGTAGGATAATAATGATCTTTAATTGTATCACTACATTTAATACCTTCAACACGTGGCCGGCAACGACATTGTCCAGAAACCATATTACAGCTATGTCCAACAGATCCACCAATATCACAATTACATTGTTGACAACCAACATGATTATTAACTTCAAGTGAAAAAAATCCATCAACACAATGATCACATTTTTGTCCTTGAACATATCGCTTACAAGCACATTGTCCACTATTTTGATTACAATTATTGAGGAGGGATACGGTACCAGTCATATTACAAGCACAATCAATGCAACCTTTGTCATGATAATATTGTAAATCCCAAAATGTTGGTTTACATTCATTACAAGTTCGTCCAATAACATTTTCTTTACAAGTACAAAGTTCACCTGGTGCAACTTTATCACATCCAGCAAAAGATGCAGCAACTCCATGTGGATTACAATTACATTCTTCACAAACTGGAAAATTATAAAAATTTGGTTTGCATTGATCACAATGTTTTCCAACAAAATTTGGTTTACAGTAACACTAAAATTTAATGTATTAGTTTTTGCCTAATTTTTTTTTTCAAAACTACCTGTCCATCATTATCACATGTAAGACCTTTTGAACCAGCTAAAACGCAATCACAAGAAAGACATTTTGGATAATTATAAAATCCTGCAGCACATTTATCACAAGTTCGACCAGTAAAATTTGAATGGCATGGACATTCTCCAGTTTTAATATCACATGTAACATTTTTTGAACCAGCCGTATCACAATTACATGAACGACAATTTGGATATCCATAATGATTTACATCACATTGATCACAACGTTTTCCAGCAAAACCAGCTTTGCATAAACATTGTCCACTTTTCATATCACATACTTCACCCTCTGTTCCACTTGGATCACAATCACAAAAATCACAGGCTGGATAATTGTAATAACCTTTTGCGCAAGTATCACATAATTTTCCACCAAAATTTTGTTTACATTCACATTGTTCTGTAACTTTATCACATTCATTACTTCTTGAACCGGCATCATCGCAAGTACAAGCAATACAGCCTTTTGTAATATTTGTATATCCAGCAGCGCATTCATCACAAAATTTTCCAGCAAAATTAACCTTACAAGGGCATTGTTCATCAGGTGCTAAGCAAACTTCACCATCTGTACCATTAATGTTACATTGGCACGGCTTACATGTTGGTGGATCATAATAACCTGGGGAGCATTGATCACAATTTTCACCAGTAAATTGAGGTAAACATTCACATTTTCCAGTAATTTCAGCACATTTTCCATTATGTTTTGTTGGATCACAGACACATCGTTGACAGACATCTGTTTCATTCCAGCTTTTACCTTCAGGACGATAATATCCATCAACGCATTCATTACAGTTAATACCTTGTGTATTATGTCGACAATCCAAACACCGTCCACCACCATTATATTCACCATGAATATCAAGGGATAACTTCTTTTCATCCAATTCTTCTTCATAAACGCATGTATTACTATGGCCATGACAATTACATGGTTCACAAACAAATTCGTGACCTTCTCTTGCACGATGCCATTTCTTTTGTTCAAAACCAGGACAACATTTATCACAGCTATCCCCACAAGTATTATGATCACAACGGCATAGCCATGTTCGAGGACGATTTACATCTAAGACATCACAAGAATCTGCATGCCCATTACAAACACATCGGCCACCCATCATAATTTCTTTAATTGCATAATAATATCGTCTTGTTACAGTAGGATCATTATTTTCATTTAAATCCATCAATTGTCCTTGCAGGGTTTTCGTTTTAAGAAGTCGAAGTCGAACATTTGTGGCACGAGCAAAATTTTGTAAAATGGGAGAATGACTAAAGTTATTTTTTCCAGGACGATTTTCCAATAAATTTATAACAATTTCTCCATTTTCCATTGGATGAATTTGTGAAAATTCATGTGTACAAATAACAGAGTCATCTTCTTCAATTGGTCTCAAAGAAGCTGTACCAAATCGTCGAGAACATTCTGCTGGTGAAGCAGCAAAATATTGCCATGGAGTATAAGTTAAACCATAATCAACAGATCGCTCCAAAATCCATGTACCTGGTCGAGGGCTGTTTGCCATTTGAATCCAAACATATGCAACATGAAATTCTTGTTCGAGATCAATTGTAATATTAACTTCGTTGTATTGAATGCCTCGAGAAAGTGGTGGAGATTGCCACCATGATGGACTTCCATCAACCATATTTGAAGCGGGATGAGCATACGATGAATTTGCTTCACAAAAATCACAATTTTGTCCACCCTTTAAAAATTTAAAAAAATTTTTTTAAAATGCGATAGTCAAACCTGAAGGAAAGATTGTTTTTCCATTCTTGCTTGCCGATATGGATTTGTTCCATCTTCATCTGTCATACTGTAGGAATATTGATTATGGGGAGTATAGGCACTTGCTAGAATTATTATTTAGTATTTTTAAATGAAAATTTTTAAAATTAATTTTCTTACCAGCAATTGTACAGTACATTTCTCGAATTGGTTGGCCATTTACTTCACCGCAAGTAAAGGATGAATGAATTTTTCTTCCAAGGGCCAAATTTCGATTTGGTGGAACCAAAACAATTGCAAACGTTATCGCTGCTCCAATGAGCAGCAATAACGCTGTTTTGAGCATTTTTTGAAACTAAATTATTAATTTTTATTATTAAAACTTTTTTAATAAAGGTTATTTCTATTTTTGAAGAAGAAAAAAACCGCGCAAACTTTCTTTGTCAAAAATTTTAGGCACAAAATGGGAAAGAAAAGGAAGAAGACACAAAGGGGTACTTGTAAATCACAGTCAAAAAAAAGTTTGTGGGCCAAAGCAAAATAGCTTTAATCCGATCAATGTCCAAAACCAAATGGCAACACATCTGGTGATTTTTTTATTCGTAACTTCTTTTCTTTTTACAAATATAAACAATGTCGCTTTGTTTCTAAAATTTTAAGAAAAAATTTAAAGGGCTAAGATTTTGAAAAATTTTGGCTGAGACATATATTTTATGTATCAAAAAAAAGAAATGAATTAATCAGTGACTAATCAGTTTAAAAAGGGGGGCCAAAGAGTGAGTGAATGAGTGTTTAACAAATGGTAGAGAAAGAAAAAACACATAAAATAATTTGGGAGAAAGGCTTTTGGTCAGGAAAAAAATCAGTCTGAAAATGTTTTTTATTTCTTCTAAAATGCAGCACGGCTGTGCCAGTGGGGTTTGAAAAAAGGGGCGCAAAACATCTTCTTCTTTATAACACCTAAAGACAAATGCTCAGACAAACCAAAGCAGGAAAAAGACGAATATTTTTAGCGCCGCCTAATGTTGATTTTTTTATGGCAAAAATAGCTGAGCAATGCAAAAAGGATTTTTTAATGCACAATCAGGAACAACAGAAAAATGAATAATTTTTGGGAGAACAAAAATAAAAAAGGATAGGAAAAAAATGAAGAGCGATTGCGCAGGTGTTGTAAAAAGAAGAATGCCGATTTGAATGTTTTTATGCCTCCTTTTTTTGCTTAAAGGAATTCTCTTTTTTTGCATTGATTTTACTGTAGAATGGGAGTCCGGGTGTG
>JAQIXH010000296.1:0-15197 GCA_034700145.1 Panagrolaimus detritophagus
ATTTTAACAATGAGATTTCTTGCAATTTTATGTTTCACATATTCCGTTTATTTAATTATAACAATTTTACCAACATATTTTTATGTTGCTTCAAACATCAATGAAATGTAAGCTTTCTAAGAAACCAAAATGACATTAAAAAGTCATTAATTATTTAGAATTGTTTTATCGTATCTTTTTTGACTTTAAATAATATTTCCGCTCAATTAAAACCTTTTTTTTCAGTGAAAATACATATGAAATTATATTTTGGGGTTGCATCTTAGATAATTTCACAGCCCTTAATTGTTTATTGTCTTCATTGGTGTTTCTACTACCGTATAAAAAACTTTTTCAATGGTAATAATTTTTATTTAAATAATTATTGTATTCGTTATTTAAAAAAACGTAAATTTTTTTATAGGAAATCGTCAAAAATAACAATGACAAATGTTGCAGAAGTTCAGCGTCAACTTTATTTTGAACAATTAAGAAAACAATGGACCTAAAATATATTTATCGCTAATTTTTTTTTCAAAGATTTTGTAATAAAACTTTTTTTCACTTTAAAAAATTTTTCATTTCGGGTGATTTTATTCTAGTTTTCATATCGAGATTATAAACTTTTTTATTGTATTGTTTTTGGTAATAAAATTTTTTTCGAAAATTATCGTGAATTTTGTGTTTTTATTTGAGTAAAAAACTTTGAAATAGTTATGGTTTTGCAAAAATTTTATTAAGATATATTCTGTAAATTGTTCAAAAAGATTTTAAATTTTTATTTTTGCACCCAAACAAAAAATGTAAAAAAAACTAGAAAAAACAATAAAACTAACAAAATATATGCCATCAAAAAATTTTTTATTCATTATCCCTTTTATCCATCAATTTTCCCTCTGTTGTAACCATCTCTTTTCGAAGTTCTTCGTATCTTTTTATTGCTTGTTTTAATTCGGCTGTTGAACGGCGTTGCTGAAAAATTAAAAAAAAATTTTATACCAATTTTTGAAATATGTTTTACCTGTTCTTCTAAACGTGGAAGCAACAATGAAAATTCAGCTACTGTCATTCGACAATTAAATAATTCTTGATTTTTTGTTTGAAGCTAAAAAATTTTTTGTTTGTAAACTTCAAAAACATTCTTGTTTCTATTTTTTTGAAGCAAAATACTGAAACTTACTTGTGTATTTAGTCTTTCAATTTCTTCTTTGAGTTCTTCATTTTGAATTTTTTGTGCAGCAAGTTCACTTTCATCCTGCAAAAAGAGTATACTGTATTTTTTTTTAATTCCTTCCTTCCTAAATTTGTTTTTCGATATCCGGATTTATTTTCGGCATTTAAAAATAATCTTTATAAAAAAAGTGATGGAATGTTGCTTTAACAGATTAATTTCCTGTTTTTGTAAATACTTTATTACTAATTTTCATTAAGTATAATGTTGCCTTTTCTTGGTTATTATTTTTAATTACTTCAAGTAAAAACCCTAATAAGATTTGCTGAATTTTCGGGTTTTTTGGAAAAACGAATACGTGTATTATGAGAAAGATTTCTGACGCCATGTCTACAATGCATTGTTAAAATTAACCCAACTTTTAAGTTTTAACAATATACATCATTCCTTTGTTTCCGAGTTATAATTTTAGAATAATTAATTGCGGGTGGAAAAAAAAGCGTCTGCTCATTTATTATGCTAATCCCATTTAGTATCTATTTTAAAACTGCCATATTGTCATCTTTTTGACTTTACTTTTTTATGCTTTGAATAAATTTTACATTAGATAAAAAAATGAAATTAATCAGGAAATTCCGCTTTTAACTTAAAAACATTTTTAATCTTTTTTTTAAAGTTTGCTTAATCTGTATAGTTTTCACCAAGCTTAAATATTATAAAAATATCCAACATCATTTAGTTTAAATACAGAGTTATTTAAATTTTTTGATGTTTGAATGTTAAATCTTATCTTTTTTCTGCCGTAGATTTCCTTTTGATTAAATCTCAACCGCGGAAACAAAATCCCTGATATTATATTTAAGTTTTTTACCAAAACACACTTTTTTGAAAAATAGCTCATTTAAAAGCGATTTCAAAATTGTATCACCCCCGCGCCGGCGTCGAATTTTTTCAAAATCGGCGACACTGTTCAAAATTTTAATAAAAAGTTGTACATGAAGTCACTTACTTGTAAAATTCTAATATCCCGTTTTAATGCAGCATTTTCTGTTCGTAAAATTGCTAATTCTTCAAACTTTTTGGCATCGTATTGCTAAAATATTTTTTTCATTTTTATAACTTTTCATCATATTTTTACGGTATCACCTGAATTTCGATATTTGTATCATCTCCGTCTTTTGTTTCTTCTTTTTCCTAAAATCTGTCACTATTGCTCGTTTACAGTAAACTCGAAAAAGTTACCTCATTATTTTCTTCTTCCTTTTCAAAGATTCCAAATAATCGAATTACGTCATAAAGTTTTGCCCGAGTTCGACAACTTGGACAATTTTTTTCATTTTCAACTCCTGAATTCTAAAATGTTTACTAAAGATCGTTTTCACTTATTTGAATCATTAAAATCAATCGTTGATAATAATTTTACAATATTAAAGTTTTTTCAAGAATAAATAAGAAAAATCTTACCAAAAGCCAACTATGAATACAACGAAAATGAAAAACATGCCCACATTGAATTGCTGCAATTGGGGCATTTACAAGAGAATTCATACAAATTGAACATTGCTGAGATTTAAATGACATTTTCAGCCAGCTTTTTTTTGAGCTGCTCTAATTTTGAACTGACCTTGTGATTTTTTATTCTCAACGTTTTTTTTATTCTTGATCGATTTCGTAGGCAATGTTCAAAGCAGCTGTTACTGCTTTTAGCAAAAAAAAGATGATTTTTGAAACCAAAACACAGCTGTGACAAAAAAAGTTAGAGATAGGATCAAAGATAAAATTCTGTTTCAAAAACTTTTTTTTGCAATATTTCAAAAATCTGCAATTCCATTCTTTTTCGTGATAAAAAGATAAAAACCAGCTTTTACTGGTGTTAATTTTTTTTTAACTTTTAAAACATTTCTTACAATAAACCCAAAAAAAACATTTCATTTATAAAATTTTAAGCTAACTTTTGTTACAAAAGGTAAGTTTTTTTACTCAAAGAGATGTCAAAGACAAGAAAAATGAAAAATGAAAACACCCTCATGGCACAAATTTTTCATATCCAGAATGATGAAATTCTGATGGTCTTCTTTTATGTTTTCGACCCCAAAAATTGTATCTCACAAAAAAAGTTAAATAAAACACAAATTTTATCTTCTATTTTTAATTTTATTTTCGCTTTTGCTTGATTTGCAAGAAAGTGCATTTAGATTTTTGTTAACACGCCCTTTAATAGCTGCATTGACCTTTTAATGATGTACAGTATTATTTTCCTTTTTAACTAGTCTTTTCTTTTGCAATTTAAACTTTTGTTGCCTTTTTATTCTTTAGTTGTGTTTTTAGTCATTTGAGCACGTGGCAAGCTTTATTATTTAAATAAACATGAGTCAAAAATTTGACTCAAAATAAATGACGTAAAAATTCTTAAAAGTTTTTTCTTTGAAAGAAGATTAAAAAATTTGTCATTGTTTTATTGAGCAATTTTTTGTTGAAAATTTTCCTGTTATTATGAAATAGAAATGATACTGTAGCATTGAAAACTGCTTTTATTTGCCTTTAATATTTTTCAAATTAAAAAAAATAAAAAATTGCAAATCCAGGGTACCTTATTATAATATAAAGTCTTTGCATTTGCCATATATTTTTTACATAATCATATTAATTTATGTGCTTTGTAGTTTAATTTTTAAAAATGAGATTAGTGATATACTTTTTTTTCTTCAAAATGTTGAAAAGCAAAAATCTAATAACCTTTTTAATCTGCAAAAAATGAGTAACACAAGTTAGCTCAAAAAATGGACTTGAAATTTTGGAAATTATTTAATCGCCTGCCTTTCATAAAAATAATTAATGAAGTTAGAAAATGAATACATTTGTCATAATTTTTCAAATGGCATATTTAAAAAAAATATGCAAAAAAAATTAAGTCCAAATGTCCAGTTTTTAGTCAACAATGAATTCATTTATGAAACTCATAGTTCTGGTAATTATGATTAAAAATATTATTTTTATATCTGTTAAAATGTGTTCGTTTGTTTAAACATTAAAAATGATGAGTTCGTTTTGGAAATGTTAAATTGTAATTTTGGGGGGGGGGGGGGTAGTTCTGATAATTATGATTAAAAACTGTAAAAATCTTATGTTTTTTTGTTTTTGTTTAAAAAACGTAAACACAATTTTTTTTGTATTTCTCCGAACACAAAAAAACGCATACATTTTAATACTAAATTTATATTCGCTCTAAATGTTCAAAAGAACAAGAACTTTTTCGTAGGTGCAAAATCATTTAAACAATTTCACCTGTTATTTTCATCATATCAAAAATTTATCAGTAAGTCTATAACCGAGATATTGTCTCATTCCATTTTCATACCATGTCTCATACAAATACAAGCGACACATTTTTCACAGGTGTTTTTTTAAAATTTTATTAATCAAAATTTTTGATGCCTTTGCAAAACAAAAAATCGCTGCGTTAATAACAACAAAAAAAATTTTACAAAGACTACGATTTCAAAAAATTTATCGGTTCTTAAATACAAATTTTAAAACATAACAAGTAACGCAGCGATTTTTTGATGTTTTAAAATTTGTATTAAAGAACCGATAAATTTTTTGAAATCGTAGTCTTTGCAAAATTTTTTTTGTTGTTATTATGTTTTTTTGTATGAGCAAAAAAAGGGTTTTAAAAAAGAAAAAAACGTTAATACTGTTTTTCAAAATTTAAATCTTGTTTTTTTTTCTTTTTTGTTTTTAGAAAAAATGGTTTAGCTTACGTAATTTGTTGGATTTGTATTTAAAAACATGTGATTTGAATGATCGTTTTTTTTCGAAGAAAAATAAGATTATTTACTTAAAAATAAATTTTGAAAAACATATATGCCATCTTTTTTACAAATGTTTTTTTTTGTTGTGGTAAGTTAAATACCCGAATGAGGGTTGCGGTAGTTTTATTTGAGGTTGTTTTAACTTGAAAGTGAAAATTAAAAGGATTGACGAATTTACCTAAAATTTATACTTTTTTTAAAATGAATATAAAAAATAATTCCGTTAAAAAAATGGATTGTTCATTATTTTAAATTATCAAAAATCACACATATCTGTAATTTCCAAGATTATTTAATCCCTTTAGTAATCTATATGTTACTATTTATATCATTTTGTATCAAAATGATATAAATAGTAAAATGTTTTGTATAATACGATATGATGTTTCCGATGTTATTTATTTTCCCAAAATATCACAAATTTATGATTTTTAGGTTTTGAGTTTTAAAAAAACAATATTTTAAACGTGTTAAAATAGCTTTTCCAAGTTCACGGCAGCCCTAGAAAGTGAAGTGCGCGAAACCTGCAGAAAAAAAGCATCTCTTTTGACTTATTTTAAAAATAGTGGCTTTTTTTACAGCTTGCGCGCAACCCACATTCCTTTTGGATCTGTCGACAGACATGTCGTGAGAGTTATAAATCTACCTGGAGACTTGTTTTCCAAATTTTAGAGGGATACAGTAAAACATTAAACCCACATTTGGCACAAAAATAAATATTTATTTTTAAAACAATATTTGTATTTACATCCCTTGATAATTTCCTTTAATTAATATTAATGTTATTAAATACCACACAATAAACATTTTTTTTCGGAGTTCAAAAACCTAAAAACTACAACCATTAATTATAGCATTCCCTCAGGGATTTTTTGGGACATTGTTTCAATGACCCCCACATAAATTTTTCGCTATTCTTTTTTAAGTATGATTATCTCATTTTGCCTTTCTTTTCATTACTGTAATTACGTAGATATTTTATACACAATGAAAACACAAATTTCAATGAAAAACAAAAGAGTCCCCCTCAAATCTTTTCAATTTCATTCAAAATGAATAAAAAAAGACAATATTTGTTTTAAACTTTTTTTTCATTTATACTTCCTTTTTGTGACGATAATCGTTAAATACGAATAAAAAGTTCATTAAAATATGAATAATAATTGTTTTTATTTATAAAAGGGCAAAAATATATTGTTTGATACGTTTCGAGACTTTTAAGTCTTAAAAGACAAATTTGTTACTTTGGAGACCACATTGCATGCCTTAGAAAAACAATGAAAACAAAAGTTACAAAAAAATGTGTTTTTTTATGGAAATTTTTTCTTTTGATACTTTTTTTGTGTGTAGTATTAAAAAAACTGGTTTTTGTATCGGTATTTTAAAAAAAATACATTTGCTGTATTAGAAAAAAAAATGACGAAGATGAGTAACAATAACTGATTATTAGTGATTTAAAACAGATTTTAAGAACACTGGAGTTTTGTGTTTTGAATGGGGTTTTTAATTAATTTGGAATACTATAGGCAAAGATCATTGGTATTTAGTTTTTTTATGGTTACTTCATTAAATGACAAAAATAAGCAATCTTTTACACTGTAATTAATTCCGTTTATTAAAACATTCTGCGTGCTTTGCTAAATTAAGTTCCGTATTAATTATAGCTTAAAACAACAAAAAACGATAATAATAATTAATACTAGATTTTACGTTAATGTTGTAACTTGTTTTTTTACAGGCTATTGCACAAAAAAGTTTCTTTATAGCCTGTTGTGTTTTGTCAAGAACAACTGAAATTTTTAAATTAAAGTTATGAACACTCTAATTTTTATAGTTATCTTTTATCTTCTTTTGGATATAAAGCTCTAAACACACATGGGTGAGTCTTTTTGAAAATTTGGCACTCACCTTTTTATCCCCAGGGGGATCCTTTTGTATACCAAAAATTATTACTAAAAATCCAAATTTTTTTAAAAATATTTAAAGAATAACTGCAGTTTACATTTCAAACCAACGTGAAAATCAGGCAAAAACAATATGTTTTTTTTGTCATTCTCCATTGACGAAAATAAAAATGAAAAAAAAACAACATTATTTTGCTTGATTTGCAGATTCACACTTCTAAGAATTTTGGAAATGCGACTTTTTCTGTTAAAATAACAACTTCTTCGTAGTGTATAAAAAGTTGTAGTGCATTAACGGCTCCTCTCTCAAGTTATACTGTAATAAAACGTCAGCACTTTTTAATTTAAAAATAAATAATTTTTTTTAGACTTAAGAGACCATCTTTCTTCTTATAGTGTAATCTTTAGATATTAAAACTTTATTTAATTTTAAAGGATTAAAAAGATTAATAGTTGTAAGTACTAGTTCCAAAATTAATTCCAATTTTATATTTTTGCATAAAGATTTTTTATGTTTGCAAATTTTCATTAATCTTATTTTAAAGAACACCTATTCCAAATTAGCAAAAAATTTTTATGAGAATCATTCGGTGTGCAAAAATAAATTTTTAAAGAAAGATAGATCTTTAAAAAGATATGTCGAAAAATTTTCCGCCATTGTTGTTTGCGAATTTTGAAATTGCAGCCGCATTTGCACGAGTTAAACTTTTTATTTGTTAAATTTTATATTTTTTTGATGTATTTTTAGGACACAAAAAATCCAAAAGAAGACAAACATATGATACACTTTCTGCCCATTAAGTTATATAAAATTAATTGTTATTCATGCTTTTTAAAAATAATAAGAAAAAAACACTACGTTTCTTTTATTAACGCTTGATTAAATTTAAACGTAAAAAATAGTGTCGTAGAACATTTGACTCAGATTTTATATGCTTGAATTCATTGAATTTTTCCATCTTTTAAAATGTCTACGTTGTTTCATAAGTTTGTTGTTCATAATTTTAACCTCGTGGAAAACAAATAATTCCAAGGATACTTAAAATTTTTTTTATAAATAAAGAAAAACATCATTTTAACAAAGTTCATTTCAAAATCCCACATTTTTAATATAAGTATAGAGTTTAAAATCCCATGTTTTTTATTATATTAAATGTATTTCTTTTATGTTAACTGATACAAAAATTTTTATAGTAAAAAAAACTTCAGAAAAATGTTTACATGTCTAGAAAATGTTTACGTTGGTGTGGGCGAAGTGGAACTACCCAAGTTTACTTTAAAATCCAGTTTAAAAATGTTGAAAGGGAATAAAACTAAAATATTTAAATACCTCATTGATTCATTTTTTTTGGAGTAATTTTATTTTTAATTTATCATTGTTTTTACCTAATATTTTAGAGGAATAAACTGTTTATTATAAACAAAATAAAATTTAACCATTTTTTTCGGTATGCTGAATTGATAAAAAAATGATACACAAAATCCACATTTTTTTCAAGTGCCCGAAAAATATATACCCTTTAAGCATACTGTATCTGAGACTTAAATAAAAAAACTCATAACACATTCTCATTATTAAATTAAATATAAACTCTCTGAATTGTACACGACATTTTAGTTATTTGAGGCGTGCGTGGAAACATACATTTGAACTGTCACGTATAGAAAACTACAGTCGTCCCTAATTGCTTCATACTGTAATAAAAGAGGTGTGGCATAAAAAAAAGTAGAAGCTGCTATAAAAAGGAAAATCTTAAGCTGGAAATCATCAGTGGTCCTGGAAGCTGAAGATGTAAAATTTAAGACTTATGATTATTTTTTCAGTTGTCACCTATGACTAAAATGTTATTTTTGGTAAAATTTGATTACTCTCATAAAATTTAAATTTGATTATCAAAATGAAATAACAAAGTAAATTTGTTATTTCACTTTAATTTTAATAATGTTTTTCAAAAGGTCATTCGATGTATGCTAACTTCACCTTATTTTAGCTACGTACACGGTACACGATATTTTGACGAAAAAAATAAAATTCATTCAACTAAAATTAATTAAAAGTAAAAACATAGGCAATCTTGAGTTAATTTCGTGTTTTTTCTTATTTTTATATTACATTTATGACATAATAAATATATGTTCATTCGCGTGTTAGTTTATAACATTTTTTTTGTTTGCAAAAAAAATAATGGGGAAAGAAAAGGCGTAACAAAAGAAAAAAAGGAGGGGATATATAAGCATATAAAAAAGGGGGATAGTCTGATATAAAAATAACACATTTTAGAAATAAGCCAAGGACTTAAAAGTTTTAGTTAAAATTTGGACTTAAAGGTTTTTTTACAGACAGTTTTTTATGTTTTTATTCAGAAATCTTTTCAAAGTTTTTTTTATTGTTAACATTTTTTTTCAAAAAAACGAAGTTCAAAGACGAAAAATTTATAAAACTTTGTTATCATTTTTTTTTACAATTTTTCGGATGCTCAAAGAACCAAAAAAGTGTTTGAAAATTGTTAAAATAATACAATTTAAGCGAATGTAGTAAACGTAATTTTTAAGTGTTAAATTCCAGTATTTCAAAAAATAGTTTCAATTAGATTATAATAAACGTGTTTATTGTCGTAATTTTTAAAAGTTTATTTGGCTCAAATTTCCGCTGGTTTCAGTTACTTCCTTTTTTTGCTGCCCTTTTTTCCGTCTCACTGAAAACACGTTCCTTTTTTTCACTCCCACAATTTACGTGCGTTGGGAAAAATGCTTGTTTTAAAAAAGTATTTTAAAAACAAACTATTTTTTGTATTTAAATGTAGTTTATAATGTAGTAAAAAAGGGCGTTGTAAAACAGCCATACAAAATAACATATATAAATAAATACTTATCTCTTGAGAAAATTTAAGTGATACTGTAAACTTGATTTTTAAAAGTGCTTGAATATTTTAGATAAATTTTCATAGATAAGGAAACCAATTGTTCCGTTTCTTTAAAAGTTGCTATTTATCCAGCATAAACTTTGATTACTCTATTTTGAAGTTTATGTTTTTCCTGTTGTTTTTACCCCCTCTTTTTTTCTGCCTTGTGAAACGCTTTCTTTGTTTTTTTCTACTGTAAAAATCTGATATCAAAATATATTTTTTTGAAATATTAAAAATACAATATGTATTTATTGTATCGGGAGTTTTTTTCACTGAAATATATAAAAAAAGATTTGTATCTGCTTTTTTCTCTTTTTTATAGGATTTACAAAAAATAGAACCGATTGAATCTATGCTTCCATCTTTTTTTCCTTTTTTTGTTTTTGCAGATTTTTTACAAATTTCAAAGATCCTTTGTTTTTTCCTTATAAAAAATCCAGAAAAACACAAAATCTCATTTTTTATTAAACAATTGAACCTCCAAAGTTATTGTTTAGAAAATAATAATATTGTTCTGTTGAAACCATTGTTAAAAGAAAATTTTTTAAAAACATACGCGTATCCTGTTTTTGTTCATCATTTTTAAAAATTAATGAACAAAAAATAGGAAAAAATAAAAATTGTCTCAAAATTCTTCGCTTGTTTTTGCTTCTATAAAACTGCAAAAGAAAAACATTTTTTATATTGTTTGAAATTTTAGGTAAATTATATCATTTTTCTTGTTAAAGTTTTAAAAAAAAACTATAATGGAATTATTAGCTGTTATTATTCTTTTATCTGGATTTCTTTCACTTTCATCTGCCTATAAATTAGTACAAAAATTTCCACTTGAATATCAAAGAATTCCACAAATTTCGTCATCAGATTTTGGTTCAATATTACCGTATGAAATAGAAAATAGAGATTTGGTAGAAACATTTGAAGCATTCAGACCACTTTCTGGTGAATATGAATCTACACTAGATACGGTAAGCAATATTTTTACATAATATAATGTAAGATTTGAAAAATAAAAACTGTCGTAAAAAGCTTATATTATGTCACTTTTGGCATATTCGAAGTTCTTCAATAAAGTCTCTTATTAGAAAATTGTTGGATGCTGACTATATTTTTTTAAAGAAAAGCTTCTCAGCTTTTTTGAAATTTAAAAACAAGTAGATTATCTATCAAAATTCTTTTTATTCATTAATGCATTAAAACTGTAATACAAAAATTAGAACATCCATTTCTGGATATTAAATATAAAAAAACTACATTTTTTATAAAAAAAGATAATTACCCCCCAAAAATATTATAATTTTTTATATTTTCAGATGCAACCCCGACAAAGACGTGCTAGAAATTTGCGTTCACTAATGTATAATCTTCGAGGACAAATAAAACCACTGTGCTTTTTTACTGCAATTCCGTGTAGAAGTATTCGTCAATCTAGTTCAATTTAAATGATTGTTGTTTTTTATTTGTGTTTCAAAATTTAATAAATGTTAAGAAAAATGAATAAACTTGTATGAGGAAAGATTTTAATTAACTCACGTTTTTTATTAAGTTTTTCCACCCTTTTTTGAATTGAATTTGTTTAATAGCAATATTCTTTGACCCAATCAACTTTTTCAGTTACAACCCCCGTAATTTCCATAATTCATTTTTATTTATCTTCAAACAAGTAAAAAAAATACAAAAAAACAGTGAAATAAGAGAACAAAAAAATTAGCATTATTTATCAATAGAAAATATACAAGTTGAAGGTAACTCTCCAATAAGATCTTTTTCAATCCTGGACGCTCTCTAAACAAAAAAGAACAATCAAAGCTTTTGCAATTTTCTGGCACAAAACAAAATGCACAACAGGGTTGGTGAATGGAGAAAAAAAACCCGGAGAATTTCACAACAATATTTTTTACAACGTATTTTTTAAAACGTATTTTTTAACAACCGTAAAAATTTAAAACGGATGTTTTTACAACAAATAATAAAAATTAAAGAAAAAACACCTGTTTTTATTTTCTAAGTTTTTTAAATCATAAATCTAAATATGGAAAGTGCTATTGGAGATGTGTCAAGCAAGTTTTTTATAACATTAAAGTTAAGTGCTGTTTCTGTTGCTTATCAAATTTTCGCATGATCACTGAAATCGAAAACTGACTGAATGATCTCTCAATGCTATCTTTTAATTAGTGTTCTTTCTCGTAGCCATTAACAGAAATGTTGATCAAATTGAGTCACACATTTACCTTTCTTATTTATATTTATCGTTGTACTTCAAGTAGATTTTTTTCTTCAATTTTTGTTAAGCACACCGTCTCACATCCGTATAACATAGCAGTAAAAATGCAGTTTTTCTTATCATTTTTTTAAAATGCTTTCAACTCACAATTAAACGATATTCACTCTTTTTTGAACAGTTATCAGAAAAACATTGTCAAGAAGTATGTTAAAACTATTTATTTTTGCTATATTTTTGTTAAAAACAGTTAAACCTTCATGCCCTGAAGGAAGTTTTGAATGGCAAACAAACTGCTTTTTCTTTCAATCAAATAATTCAAGTGGATTTGCTGCCGCTGAAGCAACCTGTGTCTCATTGGAGGGACATTTAGTGTCCATTCATGATGGATTTACAAATTCTTTGCTTGCTCGTACGCATACGGGGATAAAGCCTGATTTTTCTCTAGCGCTATAACTTTCATTGGATTTACTATAAAAACAGAAACTACAATATTGCATAAATAAGAGATAATGCATTATAATGGTAAGATTTTGTTTTTAAAGTTAATGCAATAAAAGTTATAACGTTTGGGGAAATTGAGTCCGATTCTATGAATTTATTGAAAATTTATGTAAATTTTTATTTTAGAGGAAGCAAACATTTATTTTCATGGAAGTACTGTAACTGATTTTTGGATTGGTTTGACAAATTTAATGCCTGGAGGGAATTGGACATGGATGGATGGAACCCCAGTTGATTTTACTGACTGGGATAAAGGTGAACCGAAAAATGTCAGCGGAAATAACTGCGCAGCTTTGAATTTAAATAATGGTATATGGAAAGCTGATGATTGTTTTAAAGAAAAACCATTTGTTTGTAAAGTTGACAAAAGTCATTTTGAAGTGGCTACCACCACCACTACAACATATCCCATTTATGCAAATTGTACATATCCATTTATGTATTTTGAGCCAACTCATTCATGTTATGGATATGGTAATTGGGCAGGTCCAATGAATTGGACTCAAGGTGAACAGTATTGTTTGAGATTTGGTGGACATCTGACATCCATTCATAGCTATGAAGAAAAGCATTTTTTAATTGGTAATATTATGGTTGTTATCCTTTAATTATTTTTTGTCTTTAGCGATACATTACATTCTTTACCAACCCATTTGGACTGGTGCAATTTCATATGATGGCGGATTAAAATGGGAATGGTCAGATGGATCTACATGGGATTACAATCCATGGGCAAGTAGTAGCCCTTATATGAATACTTCAGCCTGTGGAGAGTTATGGGCTGTTGGGCTTGTTGATCACTATTGTTCAGAAATAACTAGAATAGTTTGTAAAGTAAAATTGTAATTAATAATATATTTTATGAATTCAGTTTTTTTTAAATGAAAAAGCAAATATAAAGATTTTTGTGGCGATTTTTAAATAAGTGACTCTTTTGTTTTTAAACAATACCAGTGTTCTGCGCGTTTCCATTATAATAATTCTGCCATCTGGAATATTATTTGTTGTTGCACTTTCGTTTTTTTACAAATTAAAAAAAGCCAAACCGATCGATGGGATTTCACTCACCCGTAAATTAGTTCCTAAGAATGTGACTTTTTTGTAAAATAAAAATAGAAAAAAAAGAATATGAAGTCAGTGGGATCAAATAGATCGGAGTCTACCCCTTTTCAAATGTCAATAATAACAGTTAATATAACAGTGATTTATTGTTTTTTCACGATTTTTTGTACATATAAAGTTTATGTGCTATTGTTTAAAATGTCATAAACATAAATTAATTATCAATATTTTCTTCCAGAAACTGTCAAGGTTAAACTTAACAAGATTTTTTTTTTACTTTTGCGAAAAAGTTGGTAAAATCAATTTTTTAAAAAGTCTTTATTATTTCTTAATTTCCCACGATTAGTTAATTTTTTTGCCAATTTTTTTCTTCTATTTGCATAACCGTGGGTATATTTTTTTAGATATTTAAAAAAATAAAAACTTGAGCATTTTGTATTTAAATATTCGAGAAAAAAAAAACTTTTTTCTCCTTTTTTCAGTGAAGCTTTTTATTTGTCTCAGAAAAATGTGGATTTAAGATTCTTTCAAAAAAATATCATTTTCCAATTTTCTTTTTCTTTTTTTATTGGCAAATTTTCTTTTAATAAAAATGTGGAGCCCCAAAAAAGAAGTAAGTAACAAAGTGGAAAAAAGGGAAATGAAACCTTTTTTTATTCTGATTTATTACTGATGCTTTAACATTTCTCTCTTCTTTTTTTACTCATTTCCAATTGTTTTTTTTTCTCTCGTTTTTACGAACCTTCAAAAATAGCTTTAAATATTCAATATTCAACATTGAGAAATATAAAGCTTTTTTGTCTAAAAAAAAAGGAGAATATCGTAGGAGGAGCATCAATGGCATCGTTTCGTTTCGTCTTTTTATGTAATGTTTACATAATTAAAAATTTTCTTTGTATCTGTTTTTTTGAAATATTTCTTGGATTTCTTTTTTTTATGTTTTTTGTAGTTCTTTTTTCCCAAAATGACGTATTTGTAAAAGAGGTGGTTATGGATTACGTTTATATTATGAATTGAAGCTTTAAAATTTATTGGTTTTTATTTTATTCCATTTTTTCCTTTTTATAGTTACAGTAGTTACCACAAAAAATATCTTTTTTTATTTAGGTTTACGTTTTTTGTTCCAAGAATTTCGCCTACAAAAATAAAAATCTTGTTTTGTATCCCTTTAGTTTTTTTATATTTGTGTTTTTGAAGTTTTATGACTAAATTTTTTCGAAACCTGGTTTAAAAAAGTTTTTGCATTTTCCTGTTTGTTTTAAAAAGTAATAATTTTAGAAAATTCTATAAATTCGAAAAAATGGCAGGTGGGCTTAAATTTTTATATTACAGCCAAAATCAAAAGCCTCCAGCAACTCGAACATTAAGTTCTAGGTGAACATCTAAATTTGCTGTCTCAAACCATTTTACATAATAGCTGTCGTTTCAGAACCGAGCAACCCGTTGAAGAATTTAAAAAACGTTTTCGGCGAAGTGGAAGTGTTGGGCTACCATTTTTTCCGGAAGAAGATCTTCGATCTCTCAGGGTAAAAACAGATTAATTTTAATTTAGCAATAAATTAGATGTTTTTATAGGGATTACAAAGTCAACAAACAATTGATGAAACGGATGAAGATGGAGTTAAAACAATTAGCGTT
>JAQIXH010000297.1:0-15189 GCA_034700145.1 Panagrolaimus detritophagus
CCTGATCACGAATATCGAAGGGTTGGAAAAAAAGAAATATTTCGAAATCCTTCTTTTTTTAAAAATGGATCAAAAAGTCCGTCTCCTTTAACTGCACGAAAATATTTCATATTCGTTTCAATATATCCACATACTGGAATAACGCTTTTTTTTGTTGAAGCAGCTTCAGCTCCATTTTTGGTAAAATTTATTTAAGATCTCTTTAAAAGTTAAATGATAAAGCTTACTTCAAGTTTTGTAAAATGTAAAAGACAAAAACTTTTTGAAAAATCTTTAATAACGTTTTTACAAGCATTTAACTACTGAACTGAATTTTAAGCTTTTTACTAATCGATGATGAATGATGATGATTCAACAACAAAAAATTTGTTTGAAAACCTTTTGTTTTCAATTTCATTATTTTTTCTTTGTTATAAAAGTGACACATAAAAACAGCTAACCTAACCATTTTTTATAAAGAAATCTTTTTGCCATTTTCACATTTAAAGCTAAAGCAATAAATTTCTTTCAACAAACTTTCAACAGCTGTTTCCAATTTTTTTTTTAAAAGAAAAATGTGACAGATTTTTTCCAAATAAAATCTAAACCTTTTCTTTTCAATTTCTTTACTTTTTTGTTTTTGACAAAAAACGTTCGTTTTTAAAAATGTCTGATATAAAATTTGATCCAAAATCATCAAAATACCAATGCTGTTGTGGATGTCACGTTAAAACTGCAACAAAGATTATTTGTGGTTTAAGTATTCTTGGATCTGTTCTTCTTCCCATTGTTTCATATCCACATTTATTCATTGGAATTTGTTTTGGAACTATTTTGGCTCTTATTTCTGCTGCTCCAATTTTTGGCATTAAACAATTAAAGCCATGGCTTTTTATTCCATTCTTTTGTCTTTTGGTATGTTATTTGAGCCATTTTCCTTTATGACAATTTGCCACGACATTTACCAAAGTCAGAAATTATGCAAATTTGCAAAAATCTTTATGCAGCAGGAAAAATTTCATTTTTTATTATAAAATTAATACTTTTTTAGGCCCTTACAATCATTTTCAATGCCGCTTCTGTCATTTTTTTGGCATGCACGTCCGATAAATTTTTTGAAGCCGGATATACTTCCGATCAGCTTTTATTGCTTTCTGCTTCTGGTGCATTTAAAACAGCTTTAAATGCTTGGTTTTTCATTATCCTTCAGCGTTGTTATGATTTTGTTTCTGAAATGAAAGCTCAAAAAGAACTTGAATTACCAAAATAAAAAAGTAGAAAAAACGCAAATGATTTTTTATCTCGTATTTAATATAGAAAAAAGATTTAAATATTTTCAACAGCTTTTTTTAATAAAAATTATACAGTTTTTCTTTGTTCATTGATTATAAAATGAATTTTTTTCGCCATCTCTAACTCAAATTTTATTTAGTTTTTGTACATTTAAGAAAAATATTTGCATTTTTAGTTTTATTTTAAGAAATGAATCATTTTGGATTTAAAGTTAAAACAAAACGATACTGATAAAAACGTTAAACAATGAGTTATAACTATCTTCTTCCACAATGATAACTTTTTGTGTATTGTCAATGGCTAATGTTATTGTAAGTACTTTCTTTTGAGTATTGAAA
Source organism: Panagrolaimus detritophagus (assembly GCA_034700145.1). Classification (NCBI taxonomy): domain Eukaryota; kingdom Metazoa; phylum Nematoda; class Chromadorea; order Rhabditida; family Panagrolaimidae; genus Panagrolaimus; species Panagrolaimus detritophagus. The sequence continues at coordinate 1,611 of JAQIXH010000297.1, forward strand.
ACATTGTTTTTGGTTATTATTTTTGCCTACTGATAACAGATTTGTCATTAAAAGCAACTATATTTTAACAGAATATGTGCATTTTGAAGTGGAAATGTTGAATTTTAAATTTGCGGTTGCTATTTTTTTGCTTATATGTTTTTATAGTAAAAATGTTTGGGGAATGAGTTTATGGGATATGGTTGTAAAAAAGGAACAAGTTTTTGCAACTGTTGAATATGAAAAGCGATATTTAAATGTTTGGAGACAAGATAGTCATGGATATAGCAAGTTGGTTGGGTTTAAATGGTTGAATTTTTGAAAAAATGACAGAAGCGGCATTAAGTATAGTTTTAGATTTTATGTTACACCTCTTTGTGTAATGGAAATTGATTCAATCAGATGTTCCCGTGACAAATGGTCAAATGTCCATAGACATGTTTTTGGATTTAATGTAAAATTATGGGATTCAAAGGCAGCAAAAGTTGTTCAAAATGCTTTAAAAGAAACAAACGTAAATGTTTCGCTTTCTCATATTTTACCACTTCCAATGCAAATGGTTCGAGTGGGTCTTGGTGGAACAGATTTGATCGTTGAAGTTGATAATAAATGGCGTTCAAATCAGGATCAACCCCATGTTATGGCCTTTGAAATGTATACAAGGCATGAACAATCTTGTAATGAAATGGTAAGTTTGCTTCCAGTTGAATTAGAGGCAATTTAAGTGTTTACAAATAATGTTTTTAGATATCAGAAGCCAAAAACGATACAAAACAATTTTTAAGTGGAATAAAGCCATATTTTGAATTTACAATGGTTGTTGGACAACACGAATCAAGAAATGTTAATCTTACAGGAAAAACTTTGCAAAAGTCATCATTTTTTAGTCAACTTGTAAACAAAAATGCTGATAAGAATGGTAAGTTTTAAATGAAATGCTTAAAAAAATAATTTGTGATCAACGTACACAATACAACTGCATAAATGTACAAGCTCGTTAATTACTCTTTGTGAAAAAAAGAAGATAAGACAATCATGAAACTTTTAAGGTATTGTTTATCTTCAATCAAAAGATTTCAATCGTCTTACCAGGGATATTTATATCAAAGGTGTATATGATGAATTAATTTCTGCTGATTATATTTCATCGACTCAAGAACACCAAATAATTAATGAACTTTTGGAAATTTTTAAAGATCAACAAATTCAGTCAAAAGATTTAACAAAAGATGAATGGAATTCAGTATTTTGGGTTGACATTTTTGCAAGGCCAGATATTCAAACAGATTATGCAAATGAAGTAATAAAATATGATGAAAAAGAAAATAAATTTAAATATGATGCTGAAAAAGATCGCCATTTTCGACAAAATATTGAAAACAAGTTTCACGAGAGTAATAAGAATGAAAAAGAAGGAAAAGCGTCATTTCATTGGTTTTCATTGTTTAAAGCAAGAGCGAGGGGGAAGACTTTAAGCGAAAATCATAAAACTGCAGAAATTAAAGATGACAAAGAAAAGTAAAAAAAAATCGACCATTTTTTTGTAATACAAGTAATTTTAGTAACACTTATGATTCTGTAAGTGTTGATGATTTCAACAAAGCTATCACCAAAGAAAATATTAATATTAAATGGACTGGAATGAAATTTGAACCAAAAGATTTGTCTCTGTATCGTTTAAACACAAAAAATTTGAATTCATCAAATGAAATCTTCTTTAAACGTGTTGTTGTAAGTAAGCATCAAACAACGCAAAAGATTGAAATCAAAGCTGCACATCCCACAGGATTTGTAGAATCTTACATTGACCCAAATTTGAGATATATATTTGAAAATAAAAAAATGAGTTTTTTGGATGCAGAAGGACATTGCTTTGGATTAAATGGACATTTGGTTACTGTCGATTCAATGTTTGAAAATATGTTTTTGAATGGTAAATTACAATGCAGAGCGTTATTTTTTGTTTAGCACATGTGTGTTTTTGCATGCAAGGTGCAAAACAAAGAAAAAAAAAAAAATGAAAAAATTTTTTATTTTTTTTCTCCCTTTTGTTTTGCATGTTGCGAGCAAAAACACACATGTGCTTAACAAAAAACAACAATTTGGAGCGCACACGGCACTATTCCCTGAATTTTCAAATTTTCTTGTTTCAGGGAAAGCCACTTCTGCCTTTGCTGACAGCACAAGTGAAACATATTGGATTGGAGCAACTGATACAATAAAAGATAAAACTTGGTCATGGATTGATAACTCCTCGTTCGGTTTTAATAATTGGGTTAAAGGTCAACCTCAAAATACATTTGATTCAAATTGTGCAGCAGCACTTATGCAAGGTGGAAAATGGATTTCTGATAATTGCGAAAAACAAAAACCATTTATTTGTGAATTCAAAACTTCGACTTTTGCTGGAATAGCTTCGGGAAATCATTCAGCAGAGAAGCCTACAAAATGTTTGGAAACATGGACATTTTATAATACAACAGGATATTGTTATAAATCTTTTGATAACGCAACTTGGCTGGATGCAGAAAATCGGTGTAAAATTGATGGAGCACATTTAACTTCAATTCACAGCGAAGATGAACATTTATTTGTTACAAGTGGGCTATGTTTTACTTTAAAATAGTTGCAATAATTGATTTAGAGCTTGCATATTGGCCCGGTGCAAATGCTTGTGATGGCACCATGCAAGCATTTATTGGGCTTTATCGTCAGGATACGTCGGGTTCGTGGAAATGGACGGATGACACGGATTACGACTACCATAAATGGATTGATGTGCGTCCAGGTTACAATTATGGATTCACAGATATTGTACCTATATGCAATGGAACACATCGAGGTTTTCGTAGTGCATTATTCGAACATGTCTTGTCGAAATATATTTGTAAAAAATTACCGTTTTGATGAATTTAAAATTTAATAAGATGAATTTGAAATTAAATATTTTTAAACCGTTGGATGCAAAGAAGCAACTTGATTTGTGGGAATAAAATTCATCGACGTAAGCGTGCTATAATACATTTTTGTCGAGAGTAAAACAGATATTGTTGAAATTGCAAATTGTAAAATACCAACATAATCTTTTACAAATGATTCAGAAACCTAAAATTTTTGTTATCGAAAAAAAGCAAACAAAAAAAGCTTACCTCATTTTTAAAAACAACTAAAAAAACATGTGGAAATAATTCCATAAAAGTTGTAATAAAAATAATTCTTACAATAATTTTAGCAACTTTTTTATTTGCAATTGTTGCAGATTTAAATCTTATTTTTATTAAAACTGCCATAAAAACTGAAGATACGAAACTGGCACCAATTGTTGAAGCTTTAATAATTTGTAAACGGATTTCAATTTTAATTATATTTACAACTGATAAAAATTCTGTTTGAGACTCGGATGGATAAAATTTCGGAAAGTCAAAACATCCAATAGCAAAAAATAAAATTATTAAAATAAATGAAAAAATCATAACTAAATTTTGATGGCTTTTAGAATAGCTTAACGGCCAAAGAAGAATGAAACATCGATCAATACAAAGAAGAAATTCTATTAAACAATTAAGATTTATTAGAACATATGGTGATACTCCAAATATATACAATATTCTTCCATCATAAATATTTTCCAGCCGCCAAAATATAATGCAATATGAATAATAAATAAATGCAGATATGCAATAAATTAAAACATAAAAAAACCAAAATTTCATATTTGGTGATAAATCTTTGATAATTTTTTTTTGAAAAAATAAAATTTTAATTGAATATCGAAATAATAAAACTGATGCTAATAAACAGAAGAAATTATTCGCTAAACTGAAGTATTCAAGTTCATGCATTTTGGATCACTACAAAAATAGAAATTGTTAAAAATCAAAAATACAGCAAAATTAATAAAAAACAATAATAAGCTGAATTTGGATTTCAGCTTAATAAAAAACACTGTGTAAAAAGATAGTAAAAGTGAAATAATTTAATAAAACTTTTAAATTTGTGTTTTTTGATCTCAAAATAATATTAAACTTTTAGTTTAATGAGATTTGAAATAACTGAAAGGTACAACTTTACACCGAAAAAAACATTTTCTAGTTTTTTCAAAAGATGAAAAAATTGAATTTGTCTTTTTTTGACTACACGACTTCACAAAGTTAAATATAGTTGAAAAAAAAGGTTTAGTTTCTAACAAAAACAAGAAAATTTAAATTATAGGCATTTTTAAATTATAATTTTTAAGAACCAACAAAATTTTTATAAGAAAAACATGAAAGTAAAAAATAAGGAAACATTTTATAAAAACATAATTTACCAAATATCAAACTAGAAACGTTTTTTTGGCTTCTTGAAAAATTGAATTTTTAAAAGCAGTATTTTTTACAATTCGAATAACAATTACAATAATTGCATCCTTAAAATATATATAATTTCAAACAAGGCACTAGACGGCCTTCAAGATTTTTTATGGAAACAACCAGTGTTCTGCTATGTCCCGCCCGTGCTCCACCGGGGGCAACGGGCGGGGCGGGGGAGACAGTTTTGATAATGAACATTTTTGTTGTTCCAAAAATAAAAACCGAACGCTTTTCCCGCATTTTTGTTTTGTACTTTTTTGTTTGGACAAAAATTTTAAGTAGAAAATGTGATGAAAAACAAATGACAAAATTGGAAAAGCTTGCATCAGACATTTTTCCCATGGAATCACACACACACACAACAGTAGTAATGCTCACCAGAAAAGCACAATTTTTACAGTATACCCAATTAAATGCATGCATATATTTTTAATTAAAACAAATCACTTTTCTCAAGTTGATTATTTCAAACAAAAGTATTTATACTAAAGATTTAAAAATTTGGCCTGAAAATAGTTTAGAAAATGACTTTTTTGGTTTTTTTTGTTTACTTTTAAAACCATTGTTACAGTTTTTACTTTAGTGTGTTTTTTTCATCTTTTTAAGTTACCATTTGTTTAAAATTTACAGAAAAGCTAGTATTTGTTTTGCAGATTTTCAAAATTGTGTATTTTTAATAAACTGGCTTTCAATCATTTTTTTTCAGAATATGGCTGAAAAACTGGGCTGTAAACCGGGAGGCTGCCAACACTGTTCTCTTCCTCTTTTTTCTTTTTTCGATGGTTGTCATTGAATGTCCAAAATGCTGTTTTTTCATGAACTGTGCCGCTTGCATGGCACAAAAAAGGGGAACACACATTTGACCTTCATTTAAAAAGCGGAAGCCGATTATCGGATTGACACAAAAAAGAGACAATGTTTTTTTCTTTTTCTTTATTGATTCATTTTTTAAACAAAAAAAAAGAGAAAACGAAGCCATTTTCTTATTATTTTTTCGAAGAAAAAAATCCTTTTTTGAATATTTTGTAAATATTTTTGTAAATGGTCATTTCTGGGATAAACGTATCTCGTGAAATGACGTTAAAGAAGCTTTAAAAACATATTACAACAATCCTTTTTGGAATATTTTGTAAATGTAATCAAAGCAATCTCTATTTATATGATATCAGGGCAAAATTGATGCCATTGCTTCAAGAAACTTTTGGAGATGTCACACTTGCTGAACAACCGTTACCAATGAATGGTCCACCATCAAGCATGTTATTCGTAATTATTCAGAACAAGAAACAATTTAATCTTTTTTGTGTCCATCCGCTAATCGGATGCCGCTTTTTAAATGAAGATCAAATGTGTGTTCCCTTTTTTGTGCTATGCAAGCAGCATAGTCCTTGAGAAAACAGTATTTTAGACATTCAAGGACAACCATCGAAAAAAAGGAAGAAAAAAGAGGAAGAAAGTAGTGTTAGCAGCCTTTCAGCTGCCAACAATGCTCTCAAAAGAACAGTTTATTTTTTTCTATAACAATTAATTTGAAAATCCATTTTGTTACAAAAATTTCAGTTTCAAAATAAAAATAATTTTTGATTATTCCAAAACATGAAATGTTCAAAGATTAGTTTCGCATACAAAAACAAAAAATTTTTTTTTTAACAATAAAAAGCCCCTAACAAAATTTTTTATAAGAAACGAGACGGCCTTTTTTTGTTATTTCGTAACATAAAAATGAGATGATAAAAATCATTTGCTTTTTCAAAAGAAAAGATGTGATCGCTTTTTCGAAACATTTCTTTTTTTGTTGATTTTGTAAAAATGATCAAATTTTTCTTTTTGCCTTTTAAGATAAAACTGGCAGTTTTAGTAATTTTTACATTACTGGATTGCTAATTTGCTTTTTAAAATTGCCCTGTCAAAACATTCATTTTACTTCTGTGGTGAAAAAATTTAAATTTAACAAAATTCAAATTTGACACTGCTCTCGTTTATTGATATGTTTTTAAGATTTGATTTTTGTTTTTTAACTATGTTTGTATGTAATTTTTAATAAGATTGGTAAATAAAGCCATATAATTTATTTGCGAATAAAAAAAGCATATCAAATATTCTACAGTTTGAAAAAAAAGTTTACATAATTTAATAGGTTGCTCTTTATTCACAATCATAATTTAAACCCAACCAATGTGGGACACAAATTTGCTTTGTGCTGCAGCAAACTTTATTAAAAAGTCCACAACATCGATCACTGTTACACAAAGCATTGGATGTACAGGCTAAAAAAATAGTTTTTTTGTGATTAAAAAAATATTGCATCACTTTTATTCACGTAAATAAAAAGGGCTCAATATCAGTGAATTTTTCTAATCAATTTTTAGCTAAAACAAGAAACAAAAATTACAATCTCCAGGTGCGCCATTGGCTTCACAAATATCTACAAAAGCAAAAAGGAATAAAGCAATCAAAAAAGTAATTTTTAAAAGTTTCATCATTGTTTTAGTTTGTTTTACATATAAAACAAATATACAATATACAAGGTAAAATTATTTTCTTCGAGCTCTAAAATTTCAGTTTTTCTGGTGACTAAAGTTTAAACTTTTGATTCTCATGTAAGAAACTATAACGTTTAAAATTTATCAAAACAACCCGAAATTTTAAAAAAATGTATAAAAACTTAGTACAAAAAAAACAACAGATTTTTATGTTTTGTAAAAATTAAAAACAAAGTTTAACAAAAAAGGAAATGAATTTTTAGAAAAGTTTCGTTGATCAAAATAACGAGAATTGGATTAATTCAAAATTTTTAAAAAAATATTTCGATTAAACCAACAAAAATCCGATTTTTATCATTCCACATGCTTCTTCCAATCCATTTTCAACTCGTTTCCTTGCTTCTGGATTCTCAAATTCATCCAATAATCGAAATCCAAGTTTTATCGGTTTTTTACCAGTTTCTTTTTTTATTGCTCGAATATGTTCTTTCAGCATCATTGCCATTAAAAATGCCGGAGAAGCCTGTTTTCTAGATTTTTCAAAGGTATCGAATTCCAATAAAACTGGATTTTCATCATCTTCTGTAAATGTAAATTTCCAGGTATCGTCAATGCTGATGGCAGTGGATGGCATAGACATAATTTTTATGAGATCTAAAAAAGATATTAAAGATAATATCAGTGATATTTTGTTTTTTACCATATACGGCACCAGCCAATGAGGTAACATCAGTCGATGAAGCAACAATTGTTGGTTTTGGAAGAAGAAAATCCATGAATAAATCTTTCCCAAATTTTCCTAAAACAAATAAAAATCTTTATTTTACTTAATTCAAACATCCTTACCATTCCATGAATCCATAAATTTGTAACAATTTTCAGCTTCATTCCATAAACAAATAACAGATGCATTATCAAAGAATCCAATGATTGGAAGTTTTTCAGTTTTCTCAATTTTAAGTTTTTTTGGCATTTTGCTAACTTTTGAAAGTATTACAGCTTCATGATTGAGTGTTGGAAAATTATTTAAATCAACTGACAAAGTTAATTTAACTCTATGGCATTCTTTTGTAATTTCAATTGGGTCTTGCAAAACAACATTTTTAGTTTTGGGATTTCCAGTTATCTAAAAAAAGTAAATATTTTATATTTTATTTTAATAAGTTCTCTAACATGCAAAAAATTTTCAAGCAACAAAAAAATTTTATGGGTGGAACTTGAACCTACAATCTAACTTCTATTGACCCGTTGCTCTACTACTATGCTATTCAAACATAAATTTTTTTCCTCTTTTTAATTTAAAATTTAAACTTACATAAAATTTTTTATGAAATCTTGAAACAACACATGATTCTGCAGCAGGTAAATATTCATTTCCTTTAATTTTGACCAAAATATCATTATCATTCGGATCTTTGCCATTTGCAGAGACACCAAATATATCCAAAGTTTGTGGAATAACAAAATATTTTTTACTTCCTTCACGATTAAACATATGATCAATAAGTTCTTTTCCAGCATCAGACAAAAAATTTGAAAAATGTCTTTGACATGTAATTGGATTCCATTCAGATAAAGATCGCTGTAACATGCTAACTTTTGCTGATACAGGTAAAAATGGATTATCATTTACAATAATTATTTTCTTTGGATTTGATTGACCAAGTAAAACATCAGGGTCATAATTTTCTGGAATTTCTCGAACTTCCGTCATTACATATCCTTCATCAGCACGTGAAAATGAAAGAAGCTTAAAAATTTCATCTTGAACATAAATTTGTAGAACTTCTTTATCAATTTCCGGAACAATTTTAGCTGCAATAAATGTGCACATTGCAGTAATATGCGACCTTGATATAAATCGAAATGGAATTTTAAGATTTTTCAATTTCGTGGCCAGTTTTGAACAGAATTCATGATCGATAATACCATTTCTACAGAATCCATAAATATTACAAACAATTCCTTTAACATTTTTTGTATTAAATTTTGGAGGTTTGTCAAAAAATTTTAATAAATCATGGATTTCTTTAGTGCAGCGTGGTACTTCTTTTCGAGTTGAAAGATCAAATGAAATAAAAATAAAATTGTCTCCTTTAGGTGTTATAAATATAACCGAAGGTTTGGGCATTTTTTTAAAGCAATAAATAAAAGCAACAGAACACTTTTTTTTGCAACAAAAAGAAGGAAAGAAAAAATCAGCAACAACAAAAAAATGTGTTTTTATGAAATAAAAAAATGATGGACGAAAAAAATTTTTGCGCCAAAAAAATCACTCGGACAATGGAGAGATTGCGCAGTCCTCGGAAAAAAAAAATGTCTCTCTTTCAAAAAACAAAAAAGATGAAAGAGGGAAACATGACCTCGAAATTTGCATGATTAGACAAGAGGTCGCAATTACCATTGTTTATAAAAGAGGGTTCGAACTTTTTTTTGCTTTGAAGGCGCACTGCAAAAATGGAAAACGAGAAAGAAAAACTTTGCAAAAAATTATAAAAATAGCGAGTGCGCATTTTTTTTCGAGCATCTAAAAAATCCTCGAAAAAAAACATTTGTCTTTCTTCCAAAAAAGAGGGATGAAAGAGGGAAAACTGAATATATAATTTTACAAAGGAAGTTTATTTCTAGCAGAAAAACATTTACAAGTTTGTTGAAGTTTTCGTAGAACTTTCGTATATTCTGGATTTCGATTTAAATAATAAATAATATTTGATGGAAGCAAAAATTGTTGAATTCGTGGAAAATCAAAAGTAAAAACAGAATTTTTTATTTTTTTAATAACAAATTTGTGACTTTACTTAGGAGAAAAAATTGTAAAATGAATGGCACGAGAATATGTTTTTCGTGCATACCTTTTCACCATGTATGAAAAAATAGAGGTCATGAATACTAATCAATAGATTCTTTGAAGATATCCACAAAACATTAAATTCCATTTTTTTATTTTAGTGAATCACACACACTTTTTTGCTAGCTCAAATTGCAAAAAGTGATCACCATAAACTTTGTTTATTTCTGAAAAAAATGCCTTTCTTTTTTTATCTAAATAAATTAAACGGTTTAATATCCTAAAAAAACGTTTGAACGTGTGACTCATAAAAAAAACGATAAACAAATGAAAAACAATGCCTATTTAACACTGATTTAAAATCAGCAGTTACATTCATCCAATTGAATTACTCATTTTGCTGTTTAAATTTTGAAAGAAAATGAAAAATATTTTATATTTTCTGTAATTTCTTTGTTGTGGTGTTTTTTGATGTTAATTGTTACAAATACCGGCAGTTTTTACACTAAATTAACTTTTCAACATACTTTAAAAGAAAGAGAATTAAACTTTTTTTGGCAATTTACTATTTTTGCAACTTTTAATATTATTGCACGAATTTTTAATCAATGCAATTTTTATTTGATTGGTGCGAGGGGAGCAGAATGGTAAATTTTTATTTTTCATTTTTTATGATAAAATATTACTTAAGACTGTTCTATGTATTGTACAATTACTTTATGTTTTATATTACATAAAAACTATGATTACTGAAAGTTTTTATGGTGGTAAGTTGAACAATAAAAGAACTGATAAAACCCAAAAAAGCCTTTTTTGGAGACTGAAACTTGAGGATTTTATTCCAAAGCATTAACAAGGCCGTAATTAGCAGTGGTGTCAAAATGCTTTCTTTTCGTTAGCAAAAGCGAATTTTTTTGCTTTCTTAGCAATGCTTTCCGTAGCGAAATTTTTTTCTGCTAAGGTTATGTAGCAATCTTCCACAAATAAATGTTGTCGGAGTTATTATCTCTAATGATGAAGTTGCGATCCTTAACAAAACGATTTTTTGTCTGTAAAAAGCATTTAAAGATGATCTTTCAGCTTCGGTTGTGAAGGTAATATATGGATCGACAAGTCGAACAAAATCTGTTAGGCATTTTGCATAAGCCTAGGAAGTATTTGACTCACAAATATGAGGTTTTTAACTGTTGTGTATTTATTAATTAACGTCATTTCAGAGATAAGTTTATCCCAGAAATGACCATTTACAAAAACGTTTACAAAATATTCAAAAACGGATTTTTTTCTTTGAAAAAAAATAAGAAAGTGCAATTGGCTTTTCTTTTTTTTGTTTAAAAAAAAGAAAGAAACAGTGTCTCTTTTTTATGTCCATCCGCTTTTTAAATGAAGGTCAAATGTGTGTTCCCTTTTTTTTGTGCCATGCAAGCGGGATAGTCCTTGAGAAAACAGCATTTTTGACATTCAATGACAACCATGGAAAAAAGAAACAAAAAAGAGGAATTTTAAAATTGTGGTTGTAACATCTGCGGCAATATGATCTATAATTTAGAGAGCCTCCTATAAGTTTAATGGCAGTTTCGAGTGTAATACGAAATGAATATCCTGATGTATTACCACATCCTTGGCATATCGCAGTTAATTTTTGAACACATTACGAAAATTTATCACCGATGTTTTTGAAAGCCTAAAAATTATATTATTTGTATTAGTACGATTTGTTTACCTTTCTTGTGTAGTCAGAAACAAGAGCAGCAATAATAACAATTTTCCCTAAATTTGCAAGGGTATCTTCGAACGAAACAAGGTCTTCAACTGAAATTATTATATATTTTTTAAAAATTAATATTATAAAAGTTACAAAATTGTCCTTCATCGATTGTTATGACGTTTGCTTCTTTTGTGTTTTCATAAACCGTAAACAATTTATCGGTTGAAAGAGCTTTCATAACATGCCTAAGGATTATTTAAAGAATATAAATAATAAACTGAATAATATACTTATCATGATTTGACATCATTATATTGTCATAACGATTATCTTCGATATATTTGATTAGTAATACTTTTTTACCGCCTAACATATGTCGCTTGGATAAACGAAACAATTCCGTTCTACAAATTATCAAAAGTAAATTATTTGTTTTTATTTTGCAGTTTACGTTTCCCCAGCTAAAATACAAAAAATAATCAAATTTATGCTTCCTTTGTTATCACAATATTCCATATCTTCAATTAAATTTTTAATAATATACTTTGTGTGTTACTTCTCCAATGTTTGGCACCTTATTTAGTGGAGATGTCTTTATTCACGGTTCTAAGCCCCAACTTCGGAAGCCTTTCTGTCCCCGGAAAAGGTAATAAAAAGAAAGCGGCGACGGCTACCTTTCCCTCTTCCCCCTCACAACAAAAAAAAATTAATTAAAGTCATTTCACGAGATAAGTTTATCCCAGAAATGACCATTTACAAAAATATTTACAAAATATTCAAAAAAAGATTTTTTTCTTCGAAAAAAAATAAGAAAGTGCAATTGGCTTTGTTTTCTTTTTTTTTGTTTTAAAAAATGAATCAATAAAGAAAAAGAAACAAACATTGCCTCTTTTTTGTGTCAATCCGATAATCGGCTTCCGCTTTTTAAATGAAGGTCAAATGTGTGTTCCCCTTTTTTGTGCCATGCAAGCGGCACAGTTCATGAAAAAACAGCATTTTAGACATTCAAGGACAACCATTGATCCAACATCCGAGCCTTGTTTCCTATAAATAATCGGGGGCAATGATTTGAAAAAGTTGCGGGCGGCGTGCGGGTAAAAATACAAAAGCAAAACACTGGAAACAACTAATAACTTCTTATTTTCTTTAATGCTTAAAGAGTAGTGTTCCGTTCCCGTCCCGTTCCCGCCGGGATTCCCGCGGGAAACGGGACGGGAATTTCCCGTTTCCCGTCCCGTAGCCATTTCAGTCCCGTAAAATTCCCGTAATCCCGTCCCGTGGTCCCAAATTCCCGTAAAAAATGATTGAAAAATTCCCGTTAAAAAATGATTTTTCCCGAGCAAAAGAAAGTTGCATTTTCTATGCATTTTGGCATTTCGTGTACCAAAATAATGTGCACGGTTTATAAAAATAGCTCAAACTATAAACTATTTTTATAAAAAAAATGGTTTGAGTTATTTTGATTGTTTTTTTCTACTCAAATTATTTTTGTAAAAAATTTTTTTTCAAAAATTTTGGGGTAGATTATTTTTGACGGGAATCACGGGATTCCCGCGGGAATTTCCCGTTTCCCGTCCCGTGGGCATTTTTAAAAACACGGGAATTCCCGTTCCCGTGTTTTTCAGAAAACGGGACGGGAACGGAACACTACTAAAGAGCAGTTTATTTTTTTTGTAACAATTAATTTGAAAATCCATTTTGTAACAAAAATTTCAGTTTCAAAATAAAAATAATTTCTGATTATTACAAAACATGAAATGTTCAAAGATTAGTTTTGCATACAAAAACAAAAAAATTGTTTTTTTTAACAATAAAAAGCTCCCATCAAAATTTTTTATAAGAAACGAGACGGCCTTTTTTTGATATTTTGTAACATAAAAAATGAGATGATAAAAATCATTTGCTTTTTCAAAAGAAAAGATGTGATCGCTTTTTCGAAACATTTCTTTTTTTGTTGATTTTGTAAAAATAATCAAATCTTTTTTTTTTGATTTTTAAGATAAAACTGGCAGTTTTAGTAATTTTTACATTACTGGATTGCTAATTTGCTTTTTAAAATCGCCCTGTCAATACATTCTTATGCATTTTTCATTTTACTTTTGTGCTGAAAAAATTTAAATTCAACGAAATTTAAATTTTGTTGAACAAAAGAACCACGGTAAAACTAAAAGCTGGCAGTTGGCACCTAAAAGCTGGCACTTGGCAGCTAAAAGCTGGCACTTGGCACCTAAAAGCTGGCACTGGCACCTAAAAGCTGGCAGTTGGCACT
>JAQIXH010000298.1:0-15176 GCA_034700145.1 Panagrolaimus detritophagus
TATTATTATTATTATTAACATTTATACGATGCCCAGGTGCAAGAATATCATCAACTTTTGCATAAATTAGTTCACTTAATTCTGGGTCAAGTTTATCATTCAAAGATATTGGTTTTCCAAGTATGGATAATTGGTGAAGTTGTGTTGGATCAAGTTTTGTTGGAGTAACACCAATTTGAAGCAAATAATCTGTTACACTGCTACTAATTGAAAGGGCATCAGGATCAATGCCAGAATCAGGTTGTGATCGAATACCGAATCCATCTGTATGTGTAGATTTAAATAAATTACTATTTCTATCACTACTATTTGAAGAAATTAATGAAAATGTTTTTGTTCTTTCATATGACATTGATGGAACAAGTTTTCCATATGATGGTGACATTCGATTTATATCTGCCATAACTGCAACATTCCCTTTTGCAACACTATAAATTTGTTTTTGTGGCTTTTTTTTTCGATTTTTGCTTTTAAAATAAATGCAAAAAACAATGCAACATAAAAGCGTCAATAAAATAAAGAATAAAGCTCCAACAATAATTATATATTTGTTTAAAGCATTCATTCCAAAAATATTTGTGGCTTTTATAGAATTTGTTGATGCAATCTAAAATAAAAAAATTATGTAAAATAAATGTTCGCTAATATTTTTACCTCAAGGTATACAGTAGCTCTGGAATGTTGTGTTAGCCCGCTTGAAGCAATTACAGTAATTTGTTCAACAGTTTTATTAATCGGAAAAGGTTCTCGCAAAATTAGAACACCAGAATCCGGATCAATTCCAATAAATGAAATATATTGATCATCTGGAATCGAGTAATAAACTTTTCCATCTGAGCCAATATCATCATCCGTTGCAAAAACATTTCCAATCCTTTGTCCAACTTCTGCATTAATTGGAATTTCAAAAGTATATGAAGATTTTGAAAATACTGGTGCAAATTCATCAACTCCAATTACAGTAATTTCAACGGGAACAACAGCTGATCGATGCCTGGCATCTTTTACAGTAACCATAAATTCATAATTATTTCGTTTTTCATAATCAATTTCACCTTTAAGAAATATTTCACCAGTATGTGATTCAATTGTAAAAATTTCATCATTATCCGATATTGAATATCTCCAATTATTTCCAAGATAATCCCATTTATTATGCGCTTGAGCTTTAAGGACAACACTTCCAATTGCAGAATTTTCACAGATATATTTATGATATACTGGAACAGCAAACATTGGAGCACTTCCCGACCATGTATCAACATTTAAAAATAATTGAGCAGAATGTACACTCCAAAGTGGTGGTGAACCATTATCAATTGCCATAAATGTAATATTAAAAGTATTAATTCCAGGATTTTCATATAATCCTTCATCATCCCAATGATCATAAATAATTGCACCAGAAGTTGAATCAATTCGAATAATTCCACGTTGATTTCCATCCAAAATTGAAAATTGTATTCGGCTATTATCTGCTGTATCAAGGTCGGTTGCGGTTAAACGTCCAAGAATTGCACCCTTTTTCATTTGTTCATCAATTTTAATTATTTTTGTTGAATCGGCATTAAATGTTGGAGGATTATCATTGATATCTGAGACTTTTATAATTATAGTTGCTGTATTTTTTGGTTTTGAAGAAGTATTTGTTACACCATTTTCATCAACTATTAGCCCAATTTGGAATCGATATTCTTTTACAGTTTCATGATCAAGCTTTTGTAAAAGTAAAAGTTGTCCATTATTATTAAATTGAAAAACATCTGAATACAATTTATCCAAAATTTGAAAATTTATACTTTCAAAATCAACAAAACTTTGATTCTGTAATTCTATTTCACCAAATGGAAGATAAAGTGGATAATTTTCTGCAACCAAAAATGTATATTTTTCTTTTTTAAATTTAGCAATTTGTTGAATAATATTTTTAACAAATTGAATTTGTATCATTGCAAATGAAGAAAGTTTTGGATTTCCACGATCCACAGCTTTTATTGGAGCAAAATATACCATTCCTTCTTTGAGCGGAGCCTTTAAACGTAATTCACCACTTTTACTATCAATTCGAAGATTTTCAGATTCATTTAAAAGTTCAAATCGAAATTCACCATTTGGGCCTTCATCAGGATCAGCTGCAGAAATTTTACCAATAATATCATTTTTTGCTGTACTGGTTGAAACTTTAAATTTATATAAATCTGATGTAAATTTTGGTGGATTATCATTAACATCCAAAACATTTACAGTAAAATTTGTTTTAACAATATGAACACCATCAAAAACTTGAATTCCAACAATAATTGTTTTTGCAATTTCATAATCCAATGGTTCTTTTAAATAGATAGCACCAGAAAATCTTCCAATATAAAAATAATCATTTGGTGGATTAATCATATATTCTAAATCAATATCTGCATCCACATCATTTGCCATAACAGTTGTAATATGACTTCCAGTTGGTAAAGATTCTGAGATTTGCTGATCTTTTATTGGTGGAAATAGTGGAGCATTATCATTAACATCAAGAACACGAATTTCAATAATTGTTTCTGCAGATTTAACAAATTTTCCTGTTGCCATAACTTTTAATGTATAAAGTGTTTGAATTTCTGCATCCAGCTCTTCAGCGGTTCGAAGATAATTTTCATCATCAATTGTAAAAGCAGAATCATAATTTCCTTCTATAATGCTTAAAGTCAATGGAACATCAGTAAAAATTTTATTTGATGTTTCAATTTTCATCACTTTTGTATTCTTTGGAAGACCTTCCGCAACATAAGTAATATATTTTTGTTGCAAGAATTTTGGTTCACCTCGAAGAAAACCTTTTGTACTTCGCTTCCAAAGAATTCTTAATTTTTGTTCTGAACTTTTAACCACTTTATTCCCGTAATCTTCGGCAGCAACAATTAAAATGAATTCAGATTTTGGAAATGAATAATCTCGGGCAAATATTAAATCGCCATTATCTGGATCAATATCCAAACTACCACTTGGATCATCTTTGATATAATATTTTACAACTCCATTATCACCTTCATCCGCATCAATTGCAGAAAATTTGATTAAAAGTGAAGGAGCTTGAATTAAATCACTTATTTCAATAATTTGTAAAATTGTTGAACTGAATATAGGGGCATTATCATTTTCATCAGCGACCATAACTCGAACCGTACAAACATCCGCACGTTTTGGCATATTATTATCTGATACAGAAATAATTAAAAAATGTTCAGATTTTTTTTCTCTATCCAATTCTTTGCACGATATCATTCCATTTGTTTCATTTATTGCAAATAATCCATCTGCTCCACCTAAAACAAAAGTTATTCTTTAAAAAGAATCAAAATAAAAATCAAACCTTCAATGTGATAAAAAAATGAATTATCAGTTTCATTAATTTCATGATAAGCAAAAATTTGCATCATATTTGAAATTGCTAAATTTTCTCTGATTGTAATATTTCCACATGAATTTTGATTAATTTTTGGTCCTTCATAAATATTATCACCAATATTTACAACAACACTTGCATAATCTGTTGCATTTGCTGATATTGAAGTTGCAAACACTAAAATAGAAAAAAATTAATTTACAACATTGTTACAAAATAATATTTACCAATAAGACGATGTACACCATTTTTAATTGTTCCACTTGTTCGTAAAATGCCATCTGTTTCACCAATTTGAAAATAAATTGGCTTTTGGGGTGCAAATAATCCAAATTTAATTGCACCACGATTATCATTCCGAAGAAAATTATTTACAACTGATCCCGGAATTGGAGCAGAAGATAACTTAAAATTAAAAGCAGGTTTCTCAAAAAATCTCCATTCAATTGAATTATGTTCAATAAAAATTGTAAATTTTTGATCCGTAAATCTTGGCGTTAAACTATTATCTGTTGCTCGAATTGTAAGTTTTGTTGTTTCTTCAATATTTTCTCTCAAATACAATGCACCGTTTGTTTGATTCAGAAAAAATGCATTACTATTTCCGCTAATAATTTTATAAATTATTGTTGAATATTCTTTTGAATCAACATCCGTTGCAACAAAATAATGAATTGGTTGAGAAAAATTAAAATTTGATGCCCATTGAATTGTTATTTCTTCAGAACTTTTAAATACAGGTGAATTATCATTTGTATCAATAACATTGATAAAAACAGTACATTGACTTCGTCGACGATCAGAAGATTGTATTGCAGAATCTTCAGCTTCAACAACAAAAACATATTTGTTTTTCTAAAAATATAATAAAATTTTTACAAACTATAAAATCTAAAATATATACCACATGAAAATGTAGCCTTTTTTGAAGGAATATTTCACCAGTTTTAATATCAATTGAAAAATCTTTATTTTCACCCAAAATTCGATATTTTACAATTCCATTTATTCCTTCATCGTCATCCAAAGCTTCAATTCTGCCAATATTTATTCCAATTACTGTATTTTCAGAAACATTAAAAGTATAATTATTTGTTGAAAACTTTGGTGAATGATTATTTGAATCATCCAATTCAAAGATTAGAGTCATTTCTTTTTTATCTGCAGAATTTAAATTTTGTTTTTGAATTTTCATTTGTACCGTTGAAGCATTATTAAAATCTAATCGCCGAGCCAAATACACACTTCCACTTTTTTCATCAATTTCAAATGATGGATTCTAAAAACTTTTTTTGAAATTTTGAAAATAAATATTTTAAACATACATTTTTAATTAATGAATAATATGAATTTGATAAAGCTCGTTGAGGTTGTGAAAGTGTTAATAGCTTTGTGCCAATTGCAGTTGTCTCTTTAACTTTTGTTACAATTGTTTCATTATCAGGCGTTGATAAATGATGCAATCGAACAATAAATGATAGATAACGTTTTCGTCCCTGTAAATCAGAAACAGCAATTGAAAGTGGTTGAGGTTTTTCAAATTTAAGATCATCTGGATGTTGACTTAATGTAATTGTGCCATTATTAATTGCAAAAAAGTCAGAAATACCTAAACAAAAATTCATTTTTTTTAAATTTCCAAATCTTTTATACATACCACTCTTTTCAATATTCCATTTATGTGCCTTTGATGCTTTAATTTCAACAATCTTTTTCCCAGGTTCATCATTTGTATTAATTTTAAGAGTCCGTTCAAATGGTTCCAAAATTTCAACATCCGATTTTGTTTCATCTAATTCAATAATAACAATACAAACAGTTGGCCGAGGACGAGGTCCTTGATCTTCTGCAATAACAGCAAGTTGAAATGGTGATTTAAAAATTCCGTGTCTTAAACGCTTTTGTAATATAATTTCACCACTTCTTTTAATTTCAAAAAATTCATTTGTTTGTTGAAGTCGATAAATAACACTCCCATTTAAACCCGCATCCAAATCAAATGCTTCAATTTGTCCAACAATTTCTTTTGGATTTAAATATTCAGAAACTCGAAGCTTTGAAATATTTGTACAATTTGGTGTATTATCATTGATATCAAGAATTCGAATATGTATTGAAGCGTTTGAACTTAAAGGTGGATTTCCTTTATCTTCAGCCAAAATGATAAAAGAATAATCGGCTTTTGTTTCACGATCTAATGTTTGACGGATAAATAATTCGCCAGTTTTTGAATTAATTCCAAAATCTATAACTCTTTCATCAACAAATCGATAAGATATTTCTGCATTGTTATCACTATCTTTATCAATAGCTTTTATAAATCCAATTGAAGTCATTAATGGTGCATCTTCTGCAACTTCAAAATCATATAATTGATTTTCAAATTCTGGTGCATTATCATTTGTATCCAAAACATTTAAATTTACAATTGCCATCGAAGCTTTTGGTGGAATTCCTTGATCTTGTGCTCGAATTGTAATTTTATATCGTTTAACTTTTTCATAATCTAATGGAGCTGCAAGTAGCAATTGACCAGTCAACGGACGAATAATAACCGGACAAATTGGTTCACTTTTAATTAATTCATATGTAACTTTTCCATTTTCATGCTTATCTTTATCAATAGCCTGTACAGCAAAAAATGGTTCATGAATTGAAAAATTTTCTGCAACATTTGTTTCAACTTCTGTCATATCAAATTGAGGGGCATTATCATTTGTATCATGAATTCGAATTTTTATTTGTGAGAAGCTTGCACAATTATCACTTGCTCTTGCTTCAATATTTAATAAAACAATATCACCTTTATCAGCATCCTGCTCTTTTGAAACGATAAGCTTTCCAGATTTTGAATCAAGTTGAAATTTTCCATTATTTCCAGAAATAATTCGATAGCTTAATGCTCTTGAAGAAATTGCTTCAACCGTACCAATTACAATTCCAGGTAGAATGTCTTCACTTATTGTAAATTCATATAAACCTCGGACAAAATGTGGACAATCAATTTCAGCCGGCAAAATTTGAACTTCAATATTTGCTGGAATTTGACTTGTTAAACCTCCAGAATCTTTTGCAATAACTTTAATATTAATTGTTTGACCCGCAAATGAAAATAATGGTTTATCAGAGTATAGCTTTCCATTATGAGAATCAATATGAAAGAAGCCATTATCATTTTCAACTTTGTAATGTACCTAAATTAAATAATTTGCATATTTGACAATATTCAAAAAAAGCACCTCTCCAAATTTTCCTTGATCTTCATCAATTGCTTGTACGCTTAATAATGCCGTTCCAATTGGTAGATCTTCATATACTGTAATGTTATATGTTTCTGGTACAAAGATTGGACTATTATCATTAACATCTTCAATCAGAATATTGATTAAAGTTGTTGATGACCGTTCAGCTGTAAAAAATTTACATATTATTTCCTGTTTTATTTTTATTTTCCCCTTCATTTTTTTCTGTTCTATTTTTGTTTATAAAATTTGTCTTCTCTATTTTTTTTTCTCCTGCATAATTTTTATTTCCCCTTCGATAATTGAATTTATAAAAAGTCGCGATAACAACAATTGCCAGTTGATTTGCATAAATTCATTAGAAAAACAACATGTTGCATGTTTTCTCAATTTTTTTTAAGAGAGAAACTTTTTTTCTTCTTTTACGCTTCAATGAATTTAAGTAACATTAAAATTTGAATTTTTCCAGATTTGTAGAAAAAAATAATTACCTGAATTTGTTGCAAAAACTGTTAATTGATATCTTGAAACATTTTCATAATCAAGTGATTTTTGTAAACAAATTTTTCCTGTTAATGAATCAAGTTTAAAAATTTCATTATCGGATGATTCTTTAAATGAGTAATGCACTTTATTGTTATTATTTGCATGAGTACCACATGAATTGTCATGAGCTATAACCTAAAAAAATCTTTTGTTTTGTACTCAATAATGAATAATGACTTTATTTTTGTAAAAAAATAGAAATATTTTGCATTCAAGGTTTTTTTTCTTTACAAAACAAAATTGCACAAAAAAACTTTTTCATTTCTTTCAAGAAAGGTCGTTTGCCGTTGTTATAAAAAAAGGCAAGCGATGCTGAGTTCCTTAATGAAAAAACGAAAGTCAAAAAAATGGAGGAAATTATACCTTTGTGAATTCTCTTTTTTTTATGCTCTTTTTAAAAAAAGTTTTCGAAAAAAAGTTTTTTAAAATTAAATGTCAAATTACTTGAAGAAAAAAAAGTTAAAGCAAAGCCGTTGTCATGGATACATTAAAAATGAAAAATTCGCCGAAAAACTTTTTAAGCTGTTTTGTCATATATTTTTTTGTTATTAGTCGTCAATAAAAAAAGAATAAAAGAAATTAGTTTAAAAACAAATTTGTCAACGTAAAATTTTTATTTGGTTTTGTTTTGTTTATTATCAATAAAAATGAGTTCATTTGCGATGCCATTATTAATTATTAATCTTGGTGGAGAAATGAGTTATATATTAGAGCAAAGGCTCCAAGCTCAAAATGTTATTGAAGATAAAAGTGTTAAAGTTTTACATGAAATTATTTCGGCAATGTTAAATAAAACTTTTTTAAAAAAACTTTTTTATCCACAACCTATTACAACAAGAACATCAGTTCGACAGCTATTTGAAAAAATTGCTCATTCAAGTATAATGCGGCTTAATGATGCTAGGTAAGTGTATATGCATTAAAAAGGGGGGTAATAAATATGTACAGACATTTTTATTAAAAAAAGGGGCTTAATTTTATGTTTTTTTTAGCATGGACAAACTCTTTGACTTAATGACTATGGCAGTAAAATATCAAATTGTAATGGTTCGACATCCATATGAACTTTTTAATGTTACCCTAAATCATTTGGATGGAATTCGATCTGTTATGAAAGGGAATGACAATATGACAGAATGCCTTGACTTTGCATATCAAATGGTTAGTAAAAAAATATATAGAAAGAAATTAATATTTTTTTTTGAAAAAATGAAATAAGTAGTAATAAAAAGAAGTAATAAATCCTTCAATATTTTCTTTTTCAGTTAAGGCAAATATATTTTACACTCCCTGAATGGAAAATGGCATTAATTCGACATACAATGCTTTCGTTCTTTCAGGTTTTGCGTGACTTTTTTTTGCTTTTAAAAAAAAGAGAAACTATTTTTAGGACGCAAAGGTTAAAGTATCGATTCTAATGAGAGAAGATAAACAAAATCGTGAAGGTGATTTTAATATTGTCCACAATCCTGTTCTACTTCCTCCACATGCAAATATTCCTGGAACAGTTCGATATTATACAAATGGAGAATTTCTTAATTCAAC
Organism: Panagrolaimus detritophagus; assembly: GCA_034700145.1. Taxonomy (NCBI): domain Eukaryota; kingdom Metazoa; phylum Nematoda; class Chromadorea; order Rhabditida; family Panagrolaimidae; genus Panagrolaimus; species Panagrolaimus detritophagus. The sequence continues at coordinate 8,728 of JAQIXH010000298.1, forward strand.
AAATTTTCCTTTACCATCAACATATGTTTCATGTCCGGTAACAAATGAAGAATATGATAAACGGCTTGGAATGGAAGTTACAGATCGTGGAACACTTTTAGGGCATAATATGTATGCAGCATTAAATGAAGCAGTTCAAGTATGACTGCATTTTTAGCTTGCTTTTTTAAAAATCTTTTTTACAGGTAAAAGATGGAACTGGTGGACGTGATGATGCTCCCCCGGCAGGTCCATTAGGAGATGAATTAAGTTTATTAACAAAACTTTTAACAAGTAGTAGTAATGATGATTCATCATCTGCTGCTCAACATGTTGTTCTAAGCCTTTTTGATGATGATGATGAACAACCAAAGAAAAAGGGCTCCAAAACAAATGGATCTTCTTCAACAACAGTTGGAAAAGTTAAAATTGGTAAAACTTCAAGACCACTCGATAGTGCAATGAAAGAAGTATGTTCTTCTTTTTATCAAAAAAAGAATTTTTATAGAAAAAAAGGAACAAAAGATTGTTATTTCTTTTTTTTATGCGCTTTTTTTTGTTGGCAAAACTTCAACGCTTCTTTTTTTGTGTCAAAAATTTAAAGAACTTTTTATGCTGCAATTTTTGGCGTCGACGAATGGCTCTCTTGCGGCCAATTAATCATTTCTTTTCTTTCCTTTTTTTATTCATGTTTCACAACAGCTTTCAAAGCGCAATGGTCAGTTGAATAACCAAAAAGGGCCAGTAGAAAAAAAAATATGATCCCCCAAGTGACCACAAAAACTCGTCAATCCTATTAACTTATAAGAGGAGCAAGCATAAAAGGCAATACAAATATATCCCCCCTTTTTTCAAAAATGTAATAATGAGTTCAAAATTTTTAAAAAATTTTCTTTGAAAAAAATGAATTAATTTTTAGCTCTCAATTCGTCCAACATCTAAAAAGGGTAAAGGAGAAAATTTGGCAAATTTGATGGAAGAAGCTGCCGCTTCAACAACACCAAAACCTCGATCTGCATCCGTCAAAAAAAGATCTGATAGTGCAAAAGGTCAACGAACACCATCTCGAAATGGTTCAGCAAAGAAAAAATAAATCTTTTATTTGGGACTTTTAAATTTTGGGGGAAAATATTTTTGTATATTAGAAAAATAAACAAACTTGTAAAAGACATGTCGAAATTTCTGCATCTTCTTTTGTCGTAATTTCATAAAGGGATTTTTCAAATATTGGTGGCTTTGAATTTGTATCAATAACATTTACAATTATTTTTACAGAAGAATTTAATGTTGGTTCACCATTATCTGTTGCAATAACATTAAAACTAATTTCATTTCCAATTCTACAATCAATTTCATTTTTAGCAAAAAGGATTCCAGTTTCAAGTTCAATATCAAAAAAGTCATTTGAATCTAATGAATATTGAATTCGAGCATTTTCTCCCGAATCTGAATCTTCCGCAATAAAACGGTAAACACTTTGTGGCTGGTCTTTTTCATTTTGTCGATTAAAAGTTATCGAAAATTCTGTATTATTCCATTTTGGTGGATTATCATTAATATCCAAAATTTCAACAATAATTGGATAATCAAGGATAATCTCTTCATTTGATGCCGATAAAGAAAATTGAATATGAAGTTCAGGTGTAATTTCCCGATCAATTGGACCACAAACAAGCACCAAATAAACGGATGGCATATCTGTTTGTTTTAAACATAAAGAATCAACACCTTTTAAATGCAAACTAAAAAATATAAAAAGTTTTGTAATCAATAAAAGCATTTTCAAACCTTTCACTTCCGTAATCCCGAACAGATATCCTTGCTAAAATATAACCAAGTGGTAAATTTTCATTAATTTTTGCAGATCCATCTTCGGTTAACCAAACAATATTTAAATCATATTTTGATGCCCCTGCTGATGTACTTTCAACATTTATCGTAACAAATACTGTAGATTCAAGGGGTTGTGGAACTCCATGATCTGCAGCAATAACAATTAACTCAAAAGTTGTGCCTGGATTAAGTGGGGATGAATCAACTGTAATGTCACCAGATTCTGAATTTATTTTAAATGGAATTAATCCTTGCGTATTAAATTGATTCTGAAAAAATAATTTGCATATTTAAAAACAAGTATTTTGAAACCTCTGCTAATCGATATGTAACTCTTGCATTTTCACCAGCATCTGCATCCCTTGCTTTTATGGTAATAACCTTTGCCCCAATTGTTGCATTTGAATTTAATTGTGCCGAATAACGGGAATGTAAAAATTCTGGCGCATTATCATTTGCATCCAAAATAATTACATGAACATTTAAACGTCCGCGTCTTAAAAGAATAAAGACATAAAAAGATAAAGGGAAAAAAAAGGTGTAATTACTTTGCAGGTTCACCGCCATCGATCGCTTCAATAATAAGATCATATCGATCCCGATATTCTCGATCTAATTGCCCATTCACCACAAGATCAACATACATTGCATTATTGAGTTTACTTGTGGCAAGTCGAAAAACATTATTTACATTTCCGCCAGCAATAAAATATTTTTTTATTGCATATCTTTCGGAATCTGGGTCAACTGCAGAAGGTAAAACAAGTTCAGTATCAATTCTGGCATATTCTGATATTTCAAGCTAAAATTATGTTTTTATGTTTTTTTTGTCCCTTAAATGCTTTTTTGTCTCTGCTCACATTTATATCTTTTACAGGAAATTCTGGGGTATTATCATTTTCATCAAGGATTTCAACCGTAACTTTTATGGTTAATGAGCCATCCGTTGGAACAGCCAAAAATATTAATTTTGTTTCTTTTTCATAATCAGCTTCTGCTTGCAAAAGTACTTCACCAGTTTTTTCATTTACCGCCAAAATCTATAAAAATAAGAGGTCCTACTTCATTAGCCTTTCAGAGAAAAAAAAAGAAGAGAATATTAATATCGCCTCATTGCTCTCATAATATTTCGTGATTTATCCTCGTTATGACATATGCTTTATGCAAATTACTCTATACATAAGTGTTTACAGATGGGTGGCAATGGAAAAAAAAAGCAAAAAAAGAAGAAGAGATTCTTGACATTTTAGAAAGTCATTGCTAATTAATAATGTATAATAATATAATATTTTTCTTCATCCCTTCAAAAAAGAATAAACCAGATGCTCATTTTTAACTGTCGTGATGGTTTTTTAGTTTTGCATGAATCAAAATTTTTTTTTTCTTTTGCTTTTGTATTAAAACTTTTTTTTGAAACAAAACGGTGAATGTTGATGGAAAAAAAAGAAAGAAATGAATTAGGTCAAAAAAAATTGAAAAGGGAAACTTTCTTTTTAAATAAACTATAAGAAAATGAGAGGGCAGAGAGCTATCCGCCTTATTTTGGAAATTACAAAAAAAGTTTTGTTAAAAAGCAGCGGCAGTCTTTTTTTGTTACAAGCATTTTTTCAGTTTTTTTTTCTAAATTAAAAAACGGACGAAAAAAAATAATAGTTGATTCATAGATTTTTAGAGTTTTTAAAAAACTTAGGAATGCAAAAAAAGGCATAAATAAGAGACTTGATGGACGCCGTTGAAAAGAAGACCTTGGCAGCAAAAAAAAGATTTTAATGAAAAAAAAGTCGTACAAAAGGGTTTTTAACCGAAAAAAACTAGATTAAAGTTAAACGAAAATATATAGAAAAAATTCATTTAAAAATTACGGTTTTTTAAATAAGTAAAAACTAATTTTAAAAATGTTTTTTTGAAAAAAATATAATTACCTTTTCTGCCATGCTTTCAGGCTCCGGAAATACAATAAAAAAGTTTGAACGATCTAACATTTCAGGAAGCTTGTCAGTCACATATCCAATTTGATGTCCTACGGGTGCCATTTCGGATACACGCAAGTGTCGTTCATGTTCCGCTGAAGCAACCGGAAGCCATGTTGCGGCATTCATCAAAAGCAAAAATGCCATAAATGCGTTGATTGGCAAATGTGGCATTCTTGCAGTTGAATGGCAAACAATCATTGTTTTTTTTCTCTTTTGTTGAAAAATAAAAAGACAACAAAAAAATATATTTTGTGTTTCAAGACGGCATAATTTTTTTGATAGTTCGTATAATATACAACGGCATAAAAACAGCTAAAAAATGTATAAAATTGAGGTGTTTATGCTTGACACTGTCGAAATTGAAAATAAAGTTGAGGGTCAAAAAATCTGGAAAATGGATGAAACCAGTAATTCAAGGATTTTTTGTAGCAAAAAAGAAATGCAAAAGACAAAAAAAAGAAGTCCACGCAAAAAAAGGGGAATATATTTATAAGTACAAAAATGCCGAAGAGGTTCGTTCAATGATAATTATGCCTCCTTCCATTTCCAATGATGTCCTTGATCGGGTCGACCAGTCAAAGACTTTTTAGAAGATTCCTTCCCTTTCTTCGTTAAGTAAAAAAAATTATGAAGAAGAAGGCGACAAAAAAGGGAAGAATAAGAAAGTCCGCTAAAAAAGGCTCACGAGCAATGATGCCCGCCGAAATATAGCAGAGAAAAAAAAGAATGTTTCAAGATGAAAGATGCGCGCGTTCATGACCCCGCCTTTTTTTCATTGTAAAAAATGAACAAAAATAGCAGACAGCCGTCTTCAGAATCTTCTTTTTTTTTATATAAAAGTGGCTTCTTCAAGAGAATGTTTTTTTTATTCATTTTGAAGCTACTTTAAAAGTTGTTAAAATGATAAAAGTGTGATAATAAAAAAACAAATAATAAAAATGTCACAATAATTTTTGGTTTCTTTCCCAAAAAAGTGCAAGAAAAAAAACAAAGGCAAAATTTTTTAAAAAAAGTTTTTATTTTTGCACATCTTATTTATTATTGTCCTTGGCGCTTCGATTTACCGTTAAAAACTTCGCGCACGAGTGAACATCTCCTAGTTTTTTATTGTGTGGTCATCAGATTTTGAAAAGGAATGAATGAGAATTGAAGGAAGACAAGAAAAAAAGATGGGGAGCTTCTTTATAACCATCGATGGAACATCAAAAATCTTTTTAAGGATGTGGGAATATTTCTTTGTTATGACCTTGAATTGAAGGAAACATTTCATCCTTTTTATTTAGCATTTTTTATTTTCCAAGTATTCAATTAAAAAAAAGTTTAGCATTGAATTTTATTTTTGAAAAGCACTCCTTTTTTTCTCCCGTTGAAAAAATTTTTTATACCAAACTTTATAAAAATTATGTAAATTTTTTAAAAGTGTTCGGGAAGCAAAAATATGAACATCAAAGTGAAAAAGCGTTAATGCATTTTTCCTCTTCTTTTTATTTAGGTAAATCTGGACATAAAAAAACACAGCAGCTGGATCAAAGAAAGCTTAAAATCCAAATGGCAGTTACGCAAACATTACAAAAAAAACAAATAAAGCGATCAGGTCATTTCTATCCATCCGCCTTGTAAATGGCAAAAAAAGCTACTAATTATTGTCCGATTTTATAAAAGTGGATTTAAGGTTGCCGCAAAAAAAAGAAGAAAATCTTACATCCAATAATTTCAAAAGTTTTAAAGGGTAAAAAATTTTTTTTGGTGTGGATATAATATAGCTGAGAAAAACTTATACTTGACAAAAATCATTAAACAGAAATCAGTGCAAAAGAAAGCTTTTTAAAAACGTCAAGTATGCTAATGAAGAAAGAAAGGGCACGGTCTGCGCAATGTAAACAGGAGTTCCCCCAATTTTTTCTCGCTACCAGCCGGTTCCGTACTTCTTTAAAAAGAATGGTGACCAATAATAACCATCAAATGCCAACAAAAATGTTGAATGCAAAAACTATGCAAACAAATAATAAAAAAGAAAATACAAATCAAAAAAACAGTTTGCTTTTTTTTGGAATACAGAAACTAAATGCTTCTAACTCTTTCTTGATCGACCAAATGCCAATGTATTGTCACTTTATGTTCTGCAGGATCAGATGGAGTCAAAAAATCATCAAAAATCTCCTAAACCCCATCCCAGTATCCAAATTTTTTAAAATTTATAAAATTCGATTTGCCATTTGCATTTTAAATCTTATCTCAATTTCAAACTTTTATAAATTATGGAATTTATTGGCAAATTTGGAAAACCTAGAAAAAATAAAACTCGAAAAGAATCACATAGAATATCCATCAATAATATTTTTACTAGCCTGAAATACCCCCCCCCCCCCCCAGTGCATTATTATTCAAAAATCATAAAAAAATTTAGTCATATATTCGCAGAAAAAAAAATTGATAAAAACACAACTGAGAAAGAAAAATTAATAAAACAAAAGAAAAAATAATTAATAAAACACAAGAGTAAAAGCATCGCATTGAAAATTAGTAACTATATGGATCAAATTACAAAGAAAAAAGATGAGGAGAGAAAACTAAACATTTAGCGACAAGTTTTAACTGTCCATTTTACAGTTGCAGTGTAACTTGTACAACCAGGACGAGTACTATTTTCATCTAAAAATAGAA
>JAQIXH010000299.1:0-15099 GCA_034700145.1 Panagrolaimus detritophagus
TTTGAAAAGCTTGATATAAATTCATCTGATATTATTTTTAACTTTTTATCCGAGATGATAGTTTTAGGTGTAAGCGTTGTGTGATTTTCCTGTAATTTTTTAATATATTTATTATAAAGATAAGAAAGGGGCAACCTTTAATAAAGTTTCATCTTTTATTTGAACATGAAACATCAATCTTTCTTTAGGTGGTATTGGAACAAAAAAATCATGTGGCATTCCAGGTGTATGAATCCAAGCTGTTTCAGCATATTTTGTTTGATAAACTGATTTTCCATACAATGATCCATCGTCATCAACTTTTAAAGATTTTATTGTTTCAGATAAAGAAAAGTTTTTAAAATTATCGGCTAAAATTTTGTATTCTTAGATTTGTTTTTTGTTTTATAAATTTAAGCATACCAACATTTATTTTTGCAACACTGCGAGAATAAAAAAATGCCGTTGCATTGGAATACAGCCTTTTCCAATGTAGAAACTCATTAAAATATGAATTTCCAAGTGGGGGAATTAGAATATCATCAATGTCAGCAACAATAATAAATTCAGCTGCTTCCTAAGGATTTTAAGATAATTTTTAGCAATAACCTTTACAAAAAATCTGTTTAGAATTCAGTTAGCTGTATCTATTAAGCTATAATATTTTAGCATGGTTTTGAAGTTATGTTTTTACCACAGGTTCAAAATCAGAATTCTGTGTGAATAAAAACAAAAAGCATTTAAAATAACGTTTATTACATATTTTTCTTCATCAATTACTTACTCGATACCGCATTAAACAATCAGTATAAGCAACGCCTTGATTTCTGTAGCTTACTTCAAGCATCGGATGTTCTCCTATATCCAGAACAGTGTCTAAGTGAAAATCAAAATATGAAAATTTACGAATTTTAATCCAGTTTTTTTGTTGATAAAGCTAAGAAATTGATATTCCTTTTAAAAAATAACAATAATGAAATTTGATACATACCTCTAATAAATCAATAATTTCTGACATTACAGAATTGATATACTGTATTTGAAGATTTGTTCCAAAATAATGATAAATTTCAGTTGCAAAAATTATTTGTTGCCATCGAGATTCATAGACCATTGGAGGATAACACATAACCACTGGATATTCTTTGTTTTCTGGATATTCAAAATCTATTTTGACAATATTTTCGTTGCCATAAACACTTAAACCAAAAAAATCCGGATTTAATACAGTTGTACAATTTGCAATAAAAAATTCCCAATTACAAACAATTGGAGGTTCACCCATTCTTATTTGCATATTTGATATTAAAGTTGATGTTTCATTTTTGGAGATACATTTAAACATTTCTTCATTCGTGTTTAATAGTTTTTTTGAATTCAGCAAAAATGTGACAGTATTTGCAGTGTATCTATAAAGACAATCCCTGTTAAAAGCGTAAACCAATCATATCCAAAGGGAGCGTTTAGAATTATGTTATGTTTCAACAAAAAAACAGTATGAAAAATGAACTAATTTTTTCTTTTTTAAAATTTTCAAAGTGATCGGTTTTTGCTACATAAGTCATGTCAGCATCATAATTTTACGTACAATTTTGAAATATTGTAATAAAAAACAGAGTTTACTATAATATGTATTTTGGAATGAAGTTGATCTCTGCGGCAGAAACATACAAAAATTACAAAGGATATAAAAATAGTACACAATAGATTGATAATAACAGATGTTTTATAACGCACGTTCAAAATTTTACCAAATTTTAAACAGCTCACGACTTTTCTGCGAGCTCTTAAAAAATGCATTGCGTTATTTTTTTATAAAATGATTTTTTCGTGTCAGTAAAAATAAAGAGATATCTCGCCTCCCTCTTTAAATAAAAAATTGGAACTTTTGTTAGAATTTATGGATTTTATTAAATTAAACAAAAAAATGCAAATCCGACACATTTTAAGATGGCTGCTTGCTATTAGGGCCACAATTTTTATGATTTTATTTAGAATATGACATACGTTGGCAAAACTACCGTAATCTGAGATTTCAACCCTTATATTTGAAGCCGCTGGTAATGCCAAAACTTTGTAACTTGCAGGAATTAATCCTTGGCTATCGAGCTAAAAATTTACGACTCAGTTTTTGAAATGATGATCTGAAGATCTGAATATGCCGTTTTTGCTTTTATTGACATTATTCTTCGATTTTGGACAACCTTATTTCTTTTTGTAAAAATATATTATTTTAGACTCGATATTCAGCAATGTATTCTTTTTTATTATGACATCTTCTTGCAAATAAATAAAATCTCGAAAAACACAGATTTACAAGTTTTAGGAGATTAGTTTCAAATTTATTTCTTTGGCAAAAACGAGGAAAAAAATGCTCCGACAGCGTAGTTTTCGTATAATGTTTACAAAACAAACAAACACCGTTATTTAAAACGGAGCAAATTTTGCTCAACTTTGCAAAAAGAGAAAAAGTCTATGCCATTTATTAGAAAATTGTTTCGCATTTAGGTTCAAATTTTAGATCCACTTTTTTACAATGAAACTTGGCAACTTGAGTTAAGCATATTTTAGAAAATTTTCTTAACATTGATTTTTATAACAAAAATATTGCATAAATTAATGTTTTGAGTAATGTCTCATTTATTCATAATGCTCTTACAGTAGGTAAAAAATATGTACCATATGAAGAAGAATGATTAGAACGAACATATACATCTATTTTAAGACGGCGAAGGTTTTCGTTACATTGTTTTGGAAAAAGAAAACAGTGAAGTGTTTGAAATTTAAATGGATCATCATGGGGATGAAAGTAATACGGTAAATTAACAAAGTTTCGGTCAACTTCTTTAAAACTAAAGACAGGAGTGTCTTTGATTGCATTCAACGGCATTAAATCCATTTTATCATATTGTGATAGAAAATATACTATTTCTGTCAATTTTATTCCAAGTGAATCTATAAAAAATTGATATTTTTTTACATAAAAATACTTCATGATGGTTTCTTATCCCATTTTATTTACATTTGTACAGGGTTTGGAGTCACAGGAGTGAACTATCATACAAACTCTTGTGAATGATCTTTTTAAAAATTTGTAAAGATGCTTTTTTTGTAAAAAAAATATGATATTTTAACAAAAGTTTTAATTAAAATTAAAAATCATTTTCATTTAATTTTTTTCTATTATTTTTTTCAAAAGTTTAATTAAAATTTTGTTTTAATTCAAACATTTTTTATAAATTTAAATATTTATAAAAAATGTAAGAAAACAACCCAACTTTTAAATCCCATGTACAAATGCTGAATCCACATATGAAATTGTTACAAGTTTCTAATGCTTTCCAAACAACATGTTATCCTAGGATTATCGAAAAAACATCATGTGCTAATTTTAACTTTTATTTTTTCATTTTATTTTGCCGCTCTTTCCCCTTATCTGATATAAATTTAAACTATCATTTTCAGTAATAACTGTGAGTCTTTCAGATTATTTTCTAAGAAAATCCTAATCAACAAATAATTTTAGTTTAATATAATAAAAGTCATTTAAAAAAACAAACTCATAATATATCCAATAGCCATATCATCTGCAAGTTTATCATGTGAAGTATATTTATGATATTTTTCTTCGCTAATAATTATTGGTTCCATCATTTTTAATGCAGCATTTGATATGCATACTGCAGTGCCACCAATTGCAAACCAAAATGTTCTCTGCGAACATGTATTTAATTAATTTAAATATATTAATTTTAAAGAATTACCCCATTTATTTCAGTTGGGTTTTGTGTTGCAGTTCTTCCAAGGTAATATGGTATTCTTGGATCAAATTCTTTAAGCAATTCTTCTAACTTCGGAATATTTACATAATTGTCATCATCGACATGACACGACCACCTACATACAAATGTTTTGCAAAAAAATTAATATCCATTTTCTAACTTACGTAGCATTTCTTTTTAACATAATCCGTAATTCTTGATTTAATTTACATTTAAGTGAGCCACTAAAAATTAAAACATTAAATTAAAAGCTCTTTTTTTTTAAACTTACGGATCATGATTTGAACCACATTTTGTAGTAATCAAGTGTTCATAAATAGTTTGATTTAATTGCGGGTCGAATGCATCTGTTATAATATAAATCTGTAATATTTTGATTTTTGTAAAAAATAAATGAAATGAAAATGTTTTTCCATGTTTCTCAAACAAAAGAGAATGAATAGATCTTGTTTAAAAATGATAACTTTTTTAATGATCAGAATGTAAACTTACGTTTTCAGGTGAAAGTTTGTACCATGTATCAATTATTTGGGTGATCCTTGTAGCATGATTCCTGTATGTTGTTTTCATTGTTATGACAATTGTATTATTCTTTTTGATATCAGTTTCATGCAAATTCTAAGAAATTGACATATAAAAAACGTTAAAAATGGAGAGAAAAAATATTTATTTGCCATTTTTCATTAAGAGATTTTGAGTTCTTTTGGTGCTAAACACTTACATTTCGATGCAGCATAAAAATTGTAAACCATAAAAAAAACAATGTGGTTAAATAATATTTTATGAACATTTTATTAACCATTGTTTTTGATCTAATCGTTGTTGATGCCATATGGTTGCGTCTAAGTTTTTTTAACATAAAAAACATTTCATATATAATATTAAAATATACAGTTATAATAAATAAAGAAAGTCGGACTTTAAGTCTTTTTCAAAACTTATACTGCAGATTTTTTTATTCATTTTTCTTTAATTGTCAAAAACCGGAAAAATCAAAATCTTTAATAGTAACAAAGGATTTTTTCTGGAATTTTTAAATCTAATTCTAGAAAAAATCTTTTTGTCAACCATTGTTTTTTTCCTTTCTAGAGTATTATGTTAATAGACAAAGTAATATTAACATAGTTAACTTACTGCATTATAATTTGCGAACAAATATTTGTTGCAATGTTTTGCTCATGTGTCATGTGCCTGCAAGGGCATGAATTTCTATTTCCACTGAAGATGTAAATATTAAACAAAAAATTATGACTGACTGATTGAAATAAAATGCCTCGGATGAAATGTGTTTCTGTAAAACTTAATTCGTTTGCAAAAAACAACAAAGAAAAAAATATATAAAACGCTGTTTTTTTCAACTTCGAGGACCCCTGTCCATGTTGAACTTGCACCCCACTTAGATTGATTTTTAAGGGTTTATGATGTGTATTTTTGTACACAAAAGTGCTTCTGATAAAACAATACACAGGGAGTAACTTGAGTTTTTTTGTGAGATCAAAAAAACTGCCAAAAATTGGCATTTTTTCCAAAATTCGATATTTTCAAGCTCGTGTCACAGAGTTTCCAGGTTTGATATGGGTCCAAAAACCTTTCCTTTATTATTTTTTAACTCATATTTATATGTGTGCTAAGTTTCAAGTCGATACGATTAAAATGAAATTTCGTCGTCGGACAGATTTTTGATTTTTGCTCGAAGTTGAAAAAAACTGCGTTATAAAATGTGTGCTTCTAAAAATACAGTCGAACCTCGATTTTACGTCTTCACAATTGCTTCTGGGCTTATATAAAATTTATTTTTTTTCACAGTCCAATAGACTGTGGCCTGGAGATATCATAGTTTTGATTTCAGGCCAAAACGTTCACTAGTGAAAAGTACTGGCCCCGAACCTCGATTTTACGACGGTCCCTTGAAAGACGTCGAGGTTCGATTGTACAGGGAATATTTAGTTTTTGATTATGTAAATTAGCATTTTTCTTATTTTTTAAATTATTTTTTCATCATATTTAATATTTTTGTTTTTTGAAATTCTCATTCTTTGATCATTTTTGCTTGGATTAATGCGGCACAAAAAAAACATTCCAAACTATTTGCTATTTGATTATTCCAGCATGAAAAAAGAACCTTTTTTTAATAGTTCCCTTAGAAATCCAGTTTGAAATAATTCTGTTGAAATTGATGGACAGCAACTATTTTCAGTTAAATGAAATATGTTCCTTTGTTGAAAAATTAACAATAACATTTCTTTTGTTATATTTTGTTCTTTTGTGGATCTTTTGCGATGATTTTTTTTGTTAAAGGATAAAAACAATTTATTAGCTTGATTAACTTTTGACTTTTTTTTATTTCTCAATAAAGACACAAATGTTTATCATCAAACTATTACAGATTAAACACCAGTTGTTGGTTTTTAAACATTTCATATTTTTTGTCAAGTAATGTATTTTTTATCAAAAGAAAAAAAGAGAGAAACAAAAGTTACACAACAAAAACACATTTCTTGATAGAAAAATAAATAAACTTGTTTGTACATTAAAATATTTGAAAAAAAGGAGAAGGATTTTTTGTGAGTTTTGTAAGAAAGGAAGTTTGTATAAAAAGAGCAAACGTTTTCCCCTAAAAAAGTCACATCAAATATTTTTGTTGTTTAAACTTTGATTAATTTGTTGAGTTTTTTAGACATGCAAATGGGAAAGAAACAATACTGTAGTAAATGTAAAAATACTTTTGAACAAGATCCTGCTTATGTAAGTTTGTGATAATCACTTTCTTAAACAATGCCGTTTGTATATCTTCTTTTTAGCCATTAACAGAATGCCCACATTGTGGATCAGAAATGCAAAAATGATTGAATAAAACTTTTTTGCTCTATTCCCTGTTTTGGCTGAAACTCTTTATTACTTTTTAAAAATTTTTTTAAATTAAAATTTAAACATAAATTGTAGAATGTACCGACTACTGTTTTTTTGTAAAAAATAAAATTTTTGTTTTAAAATGTTCAACTGTCTTTTACAGTATATTTTATGCTTTTAAATGGAAAAATATTAATTTGCACCCATAAAATTATTGATTAAATTATTAATCGAAGAAATATTTAGGTTTTTAATTTATAATGAATTTATTGAATAATTTACAAGCTCCTATAATATACAAAATGATAATTATTGAGGTACAAATAAATAGTGGATAAATACTGTGTTTCACTTTTTGGTTTTGTGATAAAAAAATAAGAATTAAAGGATAATCTAAATGCATGTGGGCGTTGTTCAAAAGCGGGAAATGGAACAATTTGGGACCTGTTGATGTTCAATTTCTGCATTGTGGAAGAGAAAGTTTTCGTGCCGCAATAGCTTGTTTCATCCATTCTATCAACATTTGGATGGCGTTAATTTGTGCACGAAGTATTTTATTATTTTTCTCAACATTTTCTTTTTTCATTTTCCATTCATTTAGTTCTTTGTCTTTCTTTAAGCGACATTTCCGAACTGCTTCTCTGGTTTTTGCATTTTTGGCAAGTTTTTCGTCATCAGTTAATGGCCGCTTTTCAGCTACTTTTTTTGAAATTGGAACCATGATTAACAAATTCTGTAAAATCAATTTATTAACATTTTCCACAAAAAAATCAAATTACGTTTTGACTCCCAAAACACGCAAATGTGAAGTTTTTTAAAGCAAAATGAATAAAATAAAGGAAAAAGTTGGCCTTAAAATTGGTTTGACTTTAATTTTTATCAAGTAATTTTTTTTGCTTTTTGCGGAAAATTTTGTAGTTGTTTTTATCTTTAAAATCGGCTGTTGGAGTTTCACGTGCATAAAAAGTGCACACATATTTTTTCTGTCTTTTTTAAACACAGAAAGGACCAAGCATTTTTGTGCTTTTATGGAAAAGCCACGACTCACTTTCAGTAAACAATATTGCAGAAAGTGAGTATCCTTCATCGCTGGATGTTAAAAAAAAAGAAGAAAAAAGTTTCTTTCTTCATCGCTTTGAAAGTGTATTAATTCTTATGTGTCTTACCTTTTCCGGAAATACTTTTGTTAATAAATAGAAGAAAAGCTGCTAATAAAAATAACAAAATTTCAACAAAATAAATGTTCTTTACCTTTGGCCCCATCTAACAGCGTTGCCGATTTTCCAAAAAAAGTAAGAAAGTTTTTATATTAAGTTTCACACTTTTGTGTATTGCAACTAGGAAAATATTTTTTCCTGGTGCACCCTAGAAACCCTTAAACATGATATTCCTTTTCAATAACTTCAAAAATTAAATGCATGTAAATTTTAAAGAATTTAAAGTTCAAAAGAACGCTTCATTTTTGCTGACAAGGAACGAACTCCAAATGTGATGAAATCAGTGTCTTCGATTTTTCAAGCAATCAATTTGCATAACAAGTATGTGTTCGATTAACGGCTATCTTGCCATAGAAAACAGTTGGGAAAGTGATAAAGGATTTAACACTTTCCCAACCATTTGTCAGATAAATGTTGAATTTCATGATCCCTATAATCAAAAACAAAATGTTATGGAAATATTTGATAAAGCAACAATTAATGGACCGTATTTATTACTTAAAACGGAATATATTTTTACTTTTAATCGTGCTTTTTTTATAAATTTTCAAAGCGATTTCTGTTTTGACAAATATTTTTCAATAAAGTTCTAATCTAAAAAATATGTTAAACATAATTTTTTTATTACAAAAAAAAATGTTGCTGACTTCGACTTAAAATCGGTTTTTTCCATGTATATTAGAAAAAAAAAGACGGCGTAATAAAAAATTTTTTTGTGTAAAGCAAGTTTACGAGAAAAAGTGCACAAAAATATTAAATGATTTTCTTCAATAAACATACGAAGATCAAAGAAATGGAAATTTAAAAGGAAAGGAACAGTGGCATACATATTTTATGTGTCACAAAGATATGATGGTCCTTTAAAATTCCCCAAAATTTTCTAAAATTTTCACGTAGACAGACAATTAGTGATATTTTCATGAATGAATATTGCATAATCAACACTGTTAAAGCATCTCAACTAAATAAATATAAGATGCACCTTTCATTTCCTTGGCAAAACTGGAAAGATAAAAAAATAAAAAACTAGAAAGAAATATAAAATTTTCTATCCAAACAGATAGTGGAAGTACAGGCATTTTTTGCAAAACAAATTGCTAATTTCACTTGGCAAAAAAGGCAGACGAAGATAAAAGACAAATACTTTTTTTTTCGGTGTAAAAAACAAAATAATTTTATTTCTTTATGTTTTTCTTTAATTTTGTAATTATCACAAATGCTTTTTATTTTCTGTAACGAAAAATAAATATTATTTTTATATTTTTAAAAGGAAATCTATTTCTTTACTTTGCAAATTTTTTAATAAAAAAAAACAAATTTGTGTGAGAGCTCCTGAAATTCAGTTTTCACTAATTTGGTTGTTTCTGCTTTAAGCGGTATTTTTAAGCATTTTCACTTTTTTAGTGACCTTATTATTTCATCTGGAAAAAATAACGTTTATCCTTAGCTTTTTCCGGTTTTAAATAATTTTGCTGTTGAAAAAGAATGATAAAAGCTATTTTCAATCAAATAAAGTTTTTCAAAATCAAAAAATGTCAAAAGAGAAAAATATGCAGACTTTTGGTTCTTTGTTTAAAAATTAACAAAGGTTTTTATTGTTACTTTTTATGCTTTTGTGGATCTTTCAAAGATCTAATTTCTTTGTCAAAAGATGAAAAAAATATTAGTTTAATTAAAATATGATTTTCTGTACTTCAATAAAGGAATAAATGTTTATCAAAATAATTCGAATAAATCCTTTCAAAATCACTAGAATTTAAAACGCATTATTTGAATTTATTCCAAAATTTAGACAAAAATTGCACTGCCAAAAAATCGAAATTTTTTTTTGTTACCAATGTTTTCGGTCATGATTCACAAGCTATAAAATAATATTTTTAACACGAAATTCGGCAAAATGCCGGATTTGTCGTGTCAAAAGTACCGAAATTGACTGTTTTTCTTTTCCTTATAACTTTTCGATCTTGAATCAGTTTTTTCTATCATTGCCCCCTTATAGGATTTTCTAAATTTTCGCGTAAAGACCCATTTTTTGGATTTAATTTTTAAAAAAGCTGTGTCAAAACTCGGTTATATAAACGGATAAAGTGTATTTTAGAACAAATATTTTGAACTAACAATGATGAAACCAACGTTGTCTCAATCAGTGAATAGAAGACGTAATGATCTGCAATGCTGGAGAGCGGTTTCGATTTTATCCATTTTATTATTTCATATTTGGCCTGAAATTTTCCCAAATGGTTACCTCGGAGTTGATATGTAAGTTTCATCTCTTTTAAGAAATACTGCTTTTACATATTCACGTTTTTTTTGTTTAAGATTTTTTGTTTTATCCGGATATTTAATGGCATCATTATATTCATTTGAACAAAATTTTATTACTTCAACAATTAATTTTTACTATCGTCGTGTGAAACGAATATTGCCAATTTATTTATTAATCATAATTTTAACAGTGATACTCTTATCATTTGAAATCTATCAAGAACAATTTTATTTTATTATTGAAGATTCAAGATGGGCTGTTATTTTAGGGACAAATTATGAAGATTTACTTAAACAAAGAGAATATTTTGATATGGTACAGTAATTTTTTGTCATTTCTGTTTTTTGTTTTTGTAAAGTTGCATCACCGACTTTTTATTATGATTCAACAAGATAATCAGACATAAGGATTTTTTCCTTTCTTCCACAGTTTCTGTGATCGTAAAAACTCTATTTTAATAAAACCACTGAATTACAGGTTTAATTATAAGGAAAATTTTGTTCGAGGACTGCCATCTGAAAGCGAAAAATAAACACAACATTTCTTTCATTTATGCATTTTTACAGGAATCAAATTTTCGATTCTTTCGTCATTGTTGGTCATTAGCAGTCGAAATGCAATTTTATCTACTTTTCCCATTTCTTGCGATTACTCGAACATATATTTCTCAACGATTTTACCAATTATTACTCACCCTTTTAATTATTTTATCTTTTTGTTACCAAATATTTTCATCAAATCCAATCCTTCAGTACGAATCGATTTTTTGTCGAACTTGGCAATTCATTTTCGGAATGTTGGCACAAACTCTACCAGTTTTATCCATCAAATTTTTGCCAAAGTTGCTGTTACTTTTATCTTCAGTAATTATGTTATGTCCGATTGTGCTACCACGACTTATAAGCAGCTTTTTTGTAACTGCATTGGTCTCTGGTATTATCTCAATGTCAACATCCCAAAACGATCCGTTCACGGCAATAACATTTTTTTCAAATTTTCATCAACATTTGGTTATTTTGGGTGATACTTCGTATATTCTTTATTTGATTCATTGGCCGCTGATTACTTATGCAAGATTTGTGTCAACAGAAACAATTTTTACTTATTTTTGTAAGGTTATTTTTCAATACATTTTGAAATGCATCTCTAAGTTTACTGTAGTCGGCTCATGAATTGGATATTTCGGAGAACTCAAGTTCATGTGACCAAATCCTGAGTCAAAAAATGCAAACTGTTTTTTTTTCAGTAACAGTTTATCCAGAGCAGCTAGAAGTTTTTAATATTTCTCAATTTCAGTTGGATCAATGCTATTTGCGACGTCAATATTTCTTGCGCGTGTTGGACATAATGTGATTGAAAAACCATTGTTACGAATTTGTACTGGTTTACATAATTTCATAATTATTCTAATATTTCTTTACGCCATAGCTTTCTTTGTACCACTTACTTTAAGACCCCCCACCACAAAACCGGCAACAGATATTGTATGTTGTATTTTGGCCGACGTTATATATTAAAGTATAACATATATTAATATTTTTTAGAAAAATGATTCCAAAAATTTAACACTTGAATTTTGGAAAACTATTACAGAATTTGATGTTCCGTTAATTTTGCCACCAAAATGGTCAACAAAAAACGATATTGAAGTTGCAAACAAATATCAAGATGAACAGATGGGTGGAATATATTCGTGTCAAAAGCGCGAAACAGTTGCTGTAAACTTTAAGCCATATTATTTGCATTATTGCGAAACTGCTGGAAAAAATCCAAATGCAACCATGACATCTCTGATAATTGGAAATAGTTTTTCAATGAATATTATTGCTGCAGTTTCTGCGAATCCGCTCTTTTCAAAAACTTATTCAGTTTGGACGAATATGCTCAATTTTCCATCAAATGATTCATTTGAAGAAACGTTAATGGAAAAATATATTAAACAATTAAAACCCAATGTCATATTTATTGTACAAAGATATTTTCAAAAATATTTATACAATACCCCCATTAATCAAATAAAGGAAAAGAAAGAATTCAGACATTGGAATCGTGTTTTAAAAGATATTGAAAACTATACTTCTGCAATCGTTTTGAACAAAGAACAATTGGCATTCCCGTATCGTATTTCGCAAGATTTTATTCGAAGAAAAACTACAAATTTGCCAATTGAATCGAAACTCAAAACGGCAGTTAGTTTATTTTTTTGCTTTGCTATATTGTACTGGAGGCCCTTTCATAAATTTTTTCTTACTGTTAAACACTTCCGCGGTCAAAATTCTACAGTGTTGCAGAGTCTGCATCCAACGCCATGTTCGTCATTCAAAAGATTTGCAGATAGTTTTCTTTAAAAAAATGATTTTACAATTCTGCGGACTTTTCTTCACTTTTTTTTAGTGGTTTAAACATTCCACTTCCAAAAAATGCACATTTCCCTAGTTGCCATTAGAATTTCGTAATCGACAACTTCTGTAGTTCTTAGTTCTTTTCAGAATCCCCTATATTTTTAGCAAAAATATTAACATTTCCGTAATTTTAGCCAAAATCGCTTGTAATGGAAACATGGCTATCATCGTTAAATTGTTCAAAATGTCAATTCTTTGATTATCGAGAAGCTTTTTGTGACGGAGAGCTTTGTAGAATTATGGATTTTGTTACTGATTTACCGCTATTTCTGGATGTTGATCATATATCCCCTCTCGGGATACGGTATTTAAAGCCTTTCATTGATAGAGCTGTTAATAAAGGATTAGGGATTTGTGTAAATTAAAGTATTAAAATGTAAAAAGATATTGAAAAAATATTGTTTTCTGAACTTGCTATCCTTCGTTTGTCCATTTGCAAAAAAATTGTTGATTCAAATTGGAATAACAAAAAATTTTAACGTTCAATAACTTTAAAAATAATTTAATAAAATGTAAAGAAAGTTTTCGTAACAATATTATCATATTATGAACTTTTAAGTTCAAAACGAATGTTTCCAATCAGTTTTTATTGAAAAAATTAAACCAACGAATAAATATAACAAATGGTGTCATTATATGATTTTCTAGCACTTCCAGGCCTCAAATATGAGAAATATTGCATTGTAAGGTTCAACTTCTGTGTCCGCTTCATTTCCAGTCAAAAAAACGAAAAAATAAAAATTTCAGTTTCTCGATGATTTTCGTGTGGATTTTAGTCGAAAAATTTCTGTTCATGCATTTTCGATGTCTGTAAAACATCGAAAATGCATGAATATTATTACCTTAAAACGACCGCAAATAAACGTTTGTAAAAATTCATCCGTTAATGCGTAACTACTTATAAGGGAATTATCAGATCATGTCTGATAATTCACTTGTAAGTAATTTTTAATATGTAATTCCTTTTTTGCTTGCGGCAAAAGATCAAAGGCCTGTTGCCAAAAATCAAAAAATGCCCACCCCGAAATTTTTTCCTTTAGGCCTTGTCCCAAACAATCTATTTTTGAAAGCAATAAATACTAGGTGGATTTTACAGCACTTTGAACTTGTGTGTTTCAGTGCCTCAACAAACACACAGATAATTTTGTAAATTTCCAAATTTCAGATGCCTCTCCGTCGTTCAAAAAAAACATAATTTTATAAACAATCGACAACTATAACAAAACAAAAGAACGTCAACATGTAAATTTGGTTGATGTTTCTTCCAACAGGTCTACCAAAAAATGTGTATACAAATATTTCCTCTGTTTTTGCAACAATAAATAATTAACATTATTTAATCCATCAGAATGAAAACGATTATACGTTTCATTTATTCGTACAAAACGACATTTAAATCTAAACGTTTTTAAATGGAATCCATTGAAGAGCATTTTTAAAAAACTTGCATTTCATTTCCTTTATCACGAATATGTCGAAACATTTGATATCTTCCAATTTCAGGGGAAAGCCGATAAAATTTTTGTTTATGTGCTTTAATTCTTAAAAAAATTTCATCATCTTCTCCACCCCAACCCCAAAATTCATTTGAGAATCCATTAAGCTTTTCAAACTGTGACCGGAACATTGCACTTACACCACCAAATATTTCTTCGTACGGAATTCTAAAAACTAAAGACTTCAAATATGCTTGACTTTTTTAACCTACGAATAATTAAATTTATTAATGGCACTTGAAAAATGTGTAGGTCTTTTTTTACAAGTGTAAATATTTGATGGATTTTCAGGTAAAAGATCAACATCATGAAAAATAAAACAATTCCATGGCCCATTTTTTAATGCTTCCAAAAATCCTATATTCATTAATTTTCCTCGATTAAATGTTTGATTTTGTTTTTGTTCAATAATAAATATGCCATAATTAACTTGCTGATTTCGAAGAAAATAATGCATGTGCCGTAAAAATGTAAATAACTGTACCACGCGATCACTAAAAAGTTATCGATATTTATAAAACAAAAAGAAAAATTGTTTTAAGGAAAAAATATTAAATTCAAAATATTTCTTTTTACTACATAGTTAATTGGAATATGGGCTCATATATTCTCGTTGACTTCGAGTAATCTACGGTCAATCATTAAGGGCAGATTAACGGATTAACTATCACAAACGTTCGTTTCCTGTCACTTTGGTGCAACGGCCAAATTTTTGGAGATGGAAGTTCAGAATATCTAATTGAAAGCGAATAAATCGTTTTTTTTGACCCGATGTCTGGCAAAGTGATTTTGTTGGCATTCGAAAAACCGCCAAATTTAAAAATCTCTTGCTAAAAATTTTTATGTTTTTCACAAACAAAAAAAAATTTTCACAAATTTTTACAAAACTTTAAGAAAAAAACGAAGTTATAGGGTGGTTAAAAATCCGATAAAAAATCCACAGAAAAATAGGTTGCGTAAAAAGTTGCAAAAATACGCTTTTACGCACTTTTTACGCAACCCATTTTTCTGTGTCACCAAAAACAAGATACACAGAAAAATGGGTTGCGTAAAAAGTGCTTCCTCCACTTTTTGCGCACATTTTTAGCACTTTTTAAGCACATTTTA
>JAQIXH010000300.1:0-15094 GCA_034700145.1 Panagrolaimus detritophagus
ACACGCAACCGGCAGTTAAGGGGTGAGCAGTAAAGAAAAGCAAAATTTCCTCTTCTCTTCTGTTCAGTTCAGACGTGAGGCGTGACAGATGGTTTCTATATTTTTCTAAAAATATTTTATTTTCGAAATTGACAGACGTTTCGAAAGATTAAAGTGTTTTCAAAAAAACGCATTCGTTTATTATTTCTTTTTTTGAAACAAACTTTCACAAATGTTTTTAATTTGAATATTTTGAAATATTTTGTATGATTTGTAAATGCTTTAATATATTTAAAATGTACAAAAAAAATATTAGTATAGGCAGACCTGGAACATTTACATTAGAGCTCCAATTGATCATCAATATTATCTCGATAGAAAAGAAGAAAAAAAATTTTTTTCAACAGAAAAAGAGGACAGAACTTCCATTATTTTTATTTTTTAATCAAAAATTTTGATTGATATTTGTAAAAATTTGAATTTTTTAAAAACATATTTAATTTCAAAAAAAGTGAATTAAAAAAGTTAAGATAATTTAGGAAAAGAGTTGTCGAGGAATCATCATCATCTTTTGTTTCAAAATCTGTTTAATCCATTTATAAAAACATTTTTCCTTTTTCTGTAAAAGCAAAAGTGATGCTTTTGCTTTTACAGAAAATGTTTTCGTTTTCATTCCAAAAATAGAATCTATTTTATCTCAGAAAATTACACAATAAATCTTAAAAAAGAAGACAGCGAAAAAATGCGAAAAATACGTCGTCGTTTTTTTGCACATTTTTTATTATTTCCATTTTTCACTTTGATGCTGCTTTTGATTGACACTTTCGATGACAAAAAGTAGTATAAAATAAATGAAAGAAAATATTTAAAGCGTTTCGTTTAAATCTTTTTCTAAATTTGAATATTTTAAAATTAATAAAAGATAAACAATAAAGAAATATGCAACTGTTTTATTACTTTTTTTTCTGAGATTTTTAGAAAACATATGAAACAAGCATGCCTTACTGAAGTTAACATTATTAATTTTATGTGAAATCCATTGTTTTCTGTAAAATGAAAGCATTTAAGCTTTTTTAACCGCACTGCTGTGATTTTAAAAATATTATTTTTCTGCACAAAATGTACATTTGTACTTTTTATTTGAAAATTAAATAAAAAAATACAATATGTAAATTTCTTTTTGGTCGGCAAGTTTGCATCACAACCTGTCGAAGAACAATATTATTAAAATGATGAAGGTTTAAAAGATGATCTTCTCTCTCGCTTTGTTGTCACATTTTTGATCTGCTGTTGTTTTCTTGGTGAAATTTCATACAAGCATTATTTTTTATTAATAACCATCACTTGGCCTTTTTTTGGATATTGTGTGATCTTTAAAAAACTGGATAAATAAAGTAAAGTGTAATGTTTTTGTCATTGAAAATTTATATTTAAAAAATTCAAAAATATTCAAAATATTTGTTTAAAACGTTTATTTCTTCGGAGCAATACTTTTGTGGCCGTCGCATAAAATAGCAACTTTGAAAAAATGATGAATAAAAAAAGAAAAGTGGCGACAAAAATCTTCTTGCTTTTTTTTGTGTCTTTTTTAAAAAGATGTTGTTGAAAATGGTGGCGATGAGTAATCATATATAAAATTTTTTTTTCCTTTGAAAAAAGCAGTTACAAAATCTCTTTCAATGAAAAACATTAAAACCAGGAAACAACATTTGTGAAAACAGCGATAAAAAAAAGTTATCAGAATTTTAAAAACAGAAAAAATTTTAATGTTTTCAATGTAAAAGTAATTTTTGTCCGGAAATCAGTCAAACATTTTTTAAAAATAGTTCTGTAAATTCATTGCATCGATATTTTAATCTACAAAAAATTATGATGCTTGCGTCACCAGTGAAGGTTTTTTTTGTCATTTTCAGTAGCAAATTCATCACTGGTTTTTTTGAATGTATGTTTTTGGTTTAAAAAGAATCATTCAGCTCTTTTTTGAACAAAGAAATATAAATAAAGAAGTTTTTTTAAGAAAAGGAAAGGCATAATCGAAGAATAGACAGATGTGGAAAGATCATTCAAAAATGTAGTAATCGATTCAAAGTTTCTCTTTCGTTTTTAGACATTTTTCTTTTTTCTTTTTTTATTGCTGACACAACATTCTATGTGGGAAGAAAAAATCATTTAAAAATTTTTTAAAAATTTTGTATATTTAATTTAATAAATTTTAAAGAAAAAAATGTGGATCTACATATTTAGAAATTATTTATGAAAAAGCACAAACACAAGTAAAGGATAACCATGTTTTATGATCCATTGTCCATTAATTATGAAAACTGTGCATTTTACATTTAAATATATAAGTTTGAATTACAATAAATTTCCACGAAACTTTTAAATGATTTTTTTATTTTGTAAAACAACACTATTTTTATTATAAATAAACATTTTTACGAAAATATTAAAAATCAAAGATAAAATATTTTAGATCTTTAAAATATTATAATTCAAACAAAAAATTTGGATTCTAAATTTTTGCAACTTGTATTTTTTTTAAATAATCCAATCGAAATTATTAAATATTTAACAATTATTGCATGTTTAACAAACGCACGAAATACTTATTATAATATTTTTGAATCAGAAAAATAAAAACAATATTACTCTTTTTTTTGAATCAAAACATCGAAATAAAAATGTGTGAACAGACGAAAAACGAAGATAGAAATTTCACATAAAAATCGTCGCAAATATTTTTGCAAAAAAAACCGCATTTGCTCTATCATTTTCTATTTTTTCAATCGTTTTTTATTTGCAACAGCTTTAAACGTTTTTGCGGTCGTTACTTTTTTCATTCAATGTAAATAGGTTCCAAAAAACTGACAAAATTTATTTTGAATTTTCAATAACCTATCTCATTTTACCTATTTTATTTTTTAATTCTGAAAAAACTTAAAATCGGGCATTTTTATGCGTTTTATCTACCGAAAGTTCGAGAATACATTAATTAAAAAAATATATTTTTTAAATTTATAACAGTTTCAAGAAAAGAGGACTATTTGAAACAATTCTCTTTTCTTCATTTATGCATTCGACAAAATTTTGTAAAAAAGATTTTTTTCCAAGAATAAGAAGATTTTATTCTTGCTTTTGTTGAAGCTATATTATCAATTTTTGCATTTTACACCCAAAAATTAATACAAATAACGAATCGAGTTACAATATACAGCCGTTTTTTAGTTTTTTTCTCTCCAACAAATTTGATGTTAAAAATTTGTATTTTTCACAGAAAATTTTTGTTAGTTTTGTAAAAAAAATTTTTGATCGCTAAATATAAAACAAACAAAATATATGGGCACAGAGGAAAAAAAGAGTTACAACGGTTTCAATGCGTATAAGCATTTGTTCAGTATTTACGGTTCATGTGATCTTTATTAAAGCAATTAAAAAAAAATTTTTTAAAAATCATAAAAATGTTAAACGAGAAACAAGAAAGCAACGTAATGAAGATGAATGGTAATGCTGTGAAGAAATGGTTTTATGTGGTTTTTTAAAAAAAAACTATTTCTCAAAAAGGTTTGACTAATTTCCGGACAAAAAGTAATTTTACATTGAAAATATTAATATTTTATCTGTTTTGAACATTCTGATAACTTTTTTTTATTGCTTTTTTCACAAATGCGAAGATTGTTTTCTGGTTTTAATTTTTTGCATTGACTGCATTTTTTAATGAAAAAAGAAAGACCATTTTTATATATGACTATTCATTCATTTCAACAATATTTTTTTATAAAAGACAAAAAAAGCAAGAAAGTTTTTGTCGCCGCTTTTCCTTTTTATTTATCATTTTTTCAAAGTTGCTTTTTGGTGAAACAGCCACAAAAGTGTATAGCTTTGAACAATAAATATTTCTTTTTTAAACAAATATTTTGAATTTTTTTGAATTTTTTAAATATAAATTTTCAATGACAAAAATATTACACTTTACTTTAATTATCCGTTTTTTAAAAGATCACACAATATCCTAAAAGCAAGTTATGGTTATCATCATTAATTAAAAAAATGCTTGTTTGGAATTTCATCAAGAAAGAAATAGCAGAACAAAAGTTTGAAAACAAAAGAAACAGAGAGAAATTCATCTTTAAAATTATCATTATTTTAAAAAACTTTTAACAATGTAAAAATTGATTTATCTTAAATTTATATTATCATAATATATTGTTATTATTATCAAATTACCGATATTTACATCAAAAAAATTGTAATCATCGCAGAATTTAACTGCCGTTAAAATTATTCATTTTTTCCTTTTCCAATATATTTTAAATGTAAAAAATGATATAATTTTGTAATCAAAATTTTTTCAGAAAACAAAATAAAAATTTTTACCAAACTTTTAACCTAAAATGTGTAATTATGGAAATTTATATTTTTTTATAAATGTTTGATAAATTAAGTAATTCGTAGTTGTTATATTTATTATTTTTTCTTTTTCCAAATTGTTTCGACTTTAATTTAGAAACTAGAACACACAAATTTTTGAAGTAATATTAAAATACGAATAAAACATTCAAAAACGATATACTAACTCTAAAAACAAAAAAACTGGTTATTTTTTGCAATTGGTTTTTCCGCTAAAAAAAGCTGTCAAAAAACATATATTTCGAAAGACAGCAACAAATTTGCAATATTTTTGGTTATTTTGAAATTATTTTTTTTCTAAAAAAAACTCAATGTCTAATTTTGTTTACAAAAATAAACCAAAATGTTTTGAAATGCTGTTATTTTACTTCCTTTTTTTCAAAAAAAAAGCATTTGCTTTTTTGTGAACCAAAAAAATATGATTCAAAATTGTGAAATAAATATGGCGAATATTAAAAAAAGTAAAATGAACATTCACCGAAAAAAAACATAAATCATAAATTAGAGATACAATAAAATTTTAAAAAACAATTTCCAAAATGCTAAAATGAATTCAAAATATATTTTTTTAATAATGAGCATCAATATAATTTTTTACTCATTATTATAAAACGCTTGATGTTATATGAAAATTTAGACGTTATTTTTTAATTGCATTATATTTAAAATCTTTTGTAATTAAAAAGTATGTACAAAAATATTCAAAAATTAAAACATTTACACACAAAAATTGATTTTTTCTAATAGCGTTCTTTATTTTGTGAAAAAAAAGCGAAAGACAAAAAAAGATGTAACAGCTGCTTTTAATATTTTTCTAAAAATATTTTATTTTCGAAGTTGACAGATGTTTCGAAAGATCAAAGTGTTTTCAAAAAAACGCATTCGTTTATTATTTCTTTTTTCGAAACAAATTTGCACAACATTTTTTATTTGATTATTTTGTATGATTTGTAAATGCTTAAATATATTAAAAATATACAAAAAAACAAATTTTTGTATTAGCAGCAAAAGTAGTTTTATGGAAGCAATTCAAGAGGCTGCCGCTTTTTAAAATTTGGGAATTTTTTTAAAAAAGACAAAAAATAAACAAGAAAATTTTTGTCGCCACTTTTCTTTTTAATTCATCGTTTTTTTAAAGTTGCGATTTGGTTGCGACGGACACAAAAAGTATACCTTTGTGCAATAAAACAAATATTTTGCATATTTTTGAATTTTTTAAATAAAAATTTTCAATGACAAAAATATTAGAGTTTACTTTATATATCCGTTTTTTTAAAGGTCACAGAATATCCGAAAAGCTAAATGTTCTTTTCTTCATTAATAAAAAAGAATGTTTAATTGAAATTTTACCAAGAAAGAAACAGCAGAACAAAAATGTGACAGCAAAAAAGAAATAAAAAGTGAGAATAAAATATTTTAAATTAATCATCATTTAAAAAAACTTTTTTTAATAAAAAACAAGAAATCTGTCTTCACTTTTGATGACCGGTTTTTGAAGTATATTTTTTGATCTGGAAAATAACCAAAATATTGTATTAAAAATCTGTAAGAGTCTGTGAAAAAAAAAGGAGCAGACTTGAATATTTTCGCAAGCGTTAAACATTTCTTTCTCTGTTTTGTTTTAAGCCGCTGTTGTCGTTTTTTGCGGCTGTTTTTTCTTTTGCAATTTTCGCAAAAAAATATAAAAAAATATTTTTTAATTTTTTAATATTTGTTTTATGCATTGTTTTATAAATTGTTAAATGATAGGTTTGAAAAAAAGCTTAAAAATTGTTAAACCTTTCTCTTTCGGGGAAAAATACTTGGATGCTAAAAAAATGAAGCGTATCATAAAGCTTGAAACGAATGAAACACAGAAAAAAAGATTTTTCCAATATTTTTATTTTTACAAAATGGAAAATGGCTAATATTTCTTCAATGTTCAACTGACTTCTTTGCTTTGAAAAACATAGAAAAGCAAAAACCATTAGAATGCAACTTTTGCGACGTACACTTTTTCAAAAAAAGATAAGTTTTTTTTAAATATTTGAAAAAATATGTTTAAAAAAAAGGATGATGAAAAATATTATTATTCATATTGTTTTCGATTTCACTGGAAAAAGTAAAGTTCATTATTCAATAAAATTTTGAATTACTAATTCCATTTTTTACATCAAAAGTAAATTTTAAATAAACAGTTTTCAACAACCTTTTTTATTTTATATTTCATTTCTGCTTTACAATTGCAAAAAGAGTAAAATATTGTTCACGATTTCCCAGCTTAATTAAGCTTTTAAACGTTTAAATGTCTGAAATCACAAATAAATAGAAACATGCTTGAAAGTAAACACGTAGACAAAATTTCTGAAGCTTTGTATTACAAAAAGAAAATTCATTTTATGGAAATAAAAATATGTCTGACATTTAAAAAGAAAAACTATGCTTTCTTTTAAGTCACCAGCAAAAGATCTAAAAATATTCTGCGCTTTTTTTGGAATTCGTTTTATCTGTCATCGACCTTTTTTTTGCAATCGTTTTTCCTTTCTGAAAAATGTTGCCTCAAAAAGTTTGCATGTCGTTTTTTGAATTTTTAAATCAACTTTTTCTTGTTTTTTAAAAAAAATTTTGCCATAATAATTATAAAAGAAAATCACAGAAAACATGTTAATTTATAATTGTTTTTTCACAGAAAAAGAAATTATTCGTTAAATAAAAAAAAGTTGTGTATTAAAAAGCAATTAACAACGTAAAAATTGATTTATCTTAAATTTATTTTATCATTTTTTTATTAAATAACCGATATTTGCAAAATTATAATTATCGCAGAATTTAACTTTCGTTGACATTATTCATATTTTCTCTTTCCTACAAATAATTTCTTTGTAAAATAACTGTTTTTAAAATAAAAATTGTTAAACCTAAACTATGCATTTTATTTTTGAAATATTTTCTTGTTTACTAAGTTGCCAACAAAAACAATTTCGTTTTTTAATATTTGTGATTTTTTGAAAAGAAATTGTAACAGATTTTTTTGCATTTGTTTTTTTTCTTTCGAAATGGTTTTTGAGAAAAGAAAAAATCCACAGCAACAGTATAACACCTGGTTGGTTGTCGTATCAATTTTTTTTGTTATTAGATTGGTTGCATCGGTAGAGGACAGATATCAGAAAAAATAAATAAACATTAACGCCTAATTTTTCAAAGCTTTTTCAAAGATGCGAAAAAATTGCTTCAGGAATTATATTTAATTAAACATTTTATTAATGTTTTTAACTTTCCTTGTTCATTGATAAATATTTCCATTTCACAAATTTTTTTAAAATTCTTCTTTTAAATTAAAGAGTTTTGATAAATTTATTACCGTTTT
Organism: Panagrolaimus detritophagus; assembly: GCA_034700145.1. Classification (NCBI taxonomy): domain Eukaryota; kingdom Metazoa; phylum Nematoda; class Chromadorea; order Rhabditida; family Panagrolaimidae; genus Panagrolaimus; species Panagrolaimus detritophagus. Next base: position 7,733 of record JAQIXH010000300.1, read on the forward strand.
TATTAAACAAAATATTCAAAAACGGAAAATGCAAAAAATTAATCGAACAATATTTTTGAGTTGAAAAAATCAAAAAAATTGATGCAATATCCACCCCTTATTCACTTATTTTCTGAAATGCGATTTTCTGTAACCAAAATTTTATTTTTATTTCACAATTTTTTCAGTGCATATAAGTTTTAGCGAATTTATTGATTTTTTTGTCGTTTCTTTTTTGTTTTCATCGTTCAAATATGTGTCTTTCGGAAGAACACATGTGTTCAAAGCAACGATTTATCCTTGCATTTCATCGAAAAAAAAACAGTGTACTTTCTTTTTTTAAAAAAGAAAGACGTTTTTATTCTTATTTTTCATCAAAGACAAATGGCTTTTGAATTTTTTATATACAATTTAAGTCATAAATATAAAAAATAATGTTATATGTGAAAGAAAATGCGAAATAATGAATCGAAAATAATACACATTCTTTTAAAAAAAGCTACAGTATATTTCAAAAGACGTTAATAAAAAATGTTTGCTTTATTTTCAATTGTAACCAAAAATATAAAATTTTATTTTACAGCGCATTTGTTAAAGTCATCCATTTCAGAATGTTATTTAAAATTATTTTTTCGTATTTATACTGTTAGAACACTTTCTGAACAAAAATGCTTTTGAAATATTTTTTAAATATTATATATTTTAATGCGTAATGATTTCGCCTAACTTTAAGCGTTTTATGCAAATTTTATATTGAAGCATTAATTAATATTTTTTTTAAATTCGCCCGATTTGTAAAAAAACACTTTACTGAAACACTGGAAAAATTATGTTTTTGTTTTTATTCCGAAAACTGAGATATCTCTGTTTTATCTCCGAAGATTACACTATAAATATTTAAAAAAGAAGACAGCGAAAAATACGTCGTTGTTTTTTTGCACATTATTCAGCATTTTTATTTTTCATTTATGCTGCTTTTGATTGAACAACGATGAAAAAAAGTGGTGTAAAAAAAGGAAAGAAAATATATAAAGCGTTTCGTTTAAATTTTTTTCTTTAAAAGTTTGAATATTTTGAAATAAATAAAATACAAATAATAAAGAAATGTGGAATTTTTTTTAAAATTTTTTTCTGCGAGATTTAGAAAACATATGAAACAAGCATGCTTTACTGACGCTGACATTATTAATTTTAAGTGAAATCTATTGTTTTCTTTAAAATAAAAGCTTTAAAGCTTTTTTTACTGCTCTTCTGTTATTTTTTTATAATATTGTTTTTCTGCACAATGTAAATTTGTACTTTTTATTTGAAAATTAAATAAAAAAATATAATATGTAAATTTCTTTTTGGTCGGCAAGTTTGCATCACAACCTGTTGAAGAACAATATTATTACAATGATGATGGTTTAAAAGATGATCTTCTCTCTCGCTTTGTTGTCACATTTTTGATCTGCTGTTGTTTTCTTGGTGAAATTTCATACAAGCATTATTTTTTATTAATGATCACAATTTGGTTTTCCTCTTGGATATTGTGTGATCTTTAAAAAAAACGAGTAAATTAAGTAAAGTGTAATTTTTTTGTCGTTGAAAATTTATATTTAAAATTTCAAAAATATTCAAAATATTTGTTTAAAAAAGAAATGTTTATTTCTTCAGTGCTATACTTTTGTGGCACCAAAAAGCAACTTCAAAAAAATAATGAATAAAAAAGAAAAGCGGCGGCAAATATTTTCTTGCTTTTTTTCATGTTTATAAAAAAATGTTGTTGGAAATTGTGGCTATGATTAATCATAATATATTATATAAAAATGACCTTTCTTTTTTTCATTAAAAAAAGCAGTCACAAAAACTCTTTCAATGAAAAACATAAAAACCAGGAAACAATTTTCACATTTGCGAAAACTGCAATAAAAAAAAGTTATCAGAATTTTCAAAACAGATAAAAAATGAATATTTTCAATGTAAAAATACTTTTTGTCCGAAAATCAGTCAAACATTTTTGAGAAATAGTTTTTATTAAGAGACGGTCTACCAGAAAATTTAAAAGATTTTATATCAAAGTGGTACATTGAAATTTTTTAAAGAATTCTGTAATTATCAATCGATAAAAATAGGTAAAAAAAAATTACTGATATTCTCATTTTTTGCATTTTATATTGAAAATCCGATGTTAAGGATTTTTAAAGTTACTATATGGTCGATATTTCAAAAAATCGCGAAAAATCAGGAAGTAAAGATATCAAAAAAGTTATCTTCTATGATTGTACACTTGAGTAAGGGCTATCAAATGGCTACCACAGAATTTTTTTATTTGACTTGGAACATCGAAATTTCGTTAACTGTAATTTTGTACCCTGGGAAAAAATTTTTATTTTTCCGAGTTCAGAGCTAATCTATATGTCGTTAGATAGCCCATTTTATGTAGATTCAAAATATATATAGCTTGTTCTATAAAAGTTCCAGGCTTTTGATTCCGAGTCGAAAAGGATTTGCCTATCAAGTACTATAGGACCATCTTGGTGTCATAAGTCATTCAGTTTTGAAGATATTGACATGTGGTGACTTTTAAAATATAATTCTATGCTAGTAGACATATTTTGGTAAGTTTCAGACCCCCAGCATCAAATCTGACCATTTGCCATCAACTTGAATTTTACAATTTTAGCAACATGTCCAACATCAAAAAAATCGGGTTTTTTGTTAATAATAAGCACCGATATGGTTTAATAATGATAAATATTGATAACAAAAGTGATCTAAATGATTGCAAATTGGATTTTGAGCAATTTTGGTTTTTTATGAATTTTTTACATTTCATCAATTTTTGATCAATTTTCATATACGATAATTGGACAAAAAGTGCCAAAATTTGTTGGCACGGGACAGTTTTTTTTGTCTTATTTTGTTCCACACATATTTTTACATCTATATTGCACAATATAAAAAAATTAAACGCGGTGTCCGATGAACTTTTATCATATTTTCTGCAAAAACTGTATTTCCAGGACCATGTTGGGGACATAACTTAGTGAATTTGAAAGATATTGACTAGCTTTGACTTTTATCATGTCTATCTATGCTATAAGAGTTATCATGGAAAGTTTCAGAACTCCCGGATCATATTTCGCAATTTTGCGTCAAGATATACTTTCAACAATTAGCAACATGGGGTATATTAAGAAAATGGTCTTAAAATTCGAGTTTTTCAAGTGAAAAAAATATGTTTGAATTTTAAAAATGTTTAACACATGCTAAAATAATAAAATAAACCATCAAGCATGATATTTTTGGTAATTTCGAGTTTTTTAGGATTCTTCAAAAAAAGTGCTAAAATTTGTCACGGCTAATTTTATCGTATTCGACAAAAAAAAGCTTAAAAGATAAACATTTGACTACGTCTGCAAAAATCGATTTTTTTGAATTTTAGCACTTTTTTCATTCAAAAATGTAGTGGTCAATTCAAAGTCCCTGTTTTATTTTTAGACATTTTCCTTCTTTCTTTTGTTTTTGCTGACACAACTTTCTATTAGGAAGAAAAAATAATTTAGAAATTTTTAATAAATTTTGAATATTTAATTTAATAAATTTTAAAGAAAAAAAATCTGGATCTACATATTTAGAAATTATTTATGAAAAAGCACATACGGGAGTAAAGAAATTTCTTGATCCATTAATTATAAAAATTGTGAGTTATATATTTTAACATAATTTTAAAGTTTGAATTACACTAAATTTCTACGAAACTTTTACAGGATTTTTTTTTTTGTAGAACAATAAAAGAATCCTATTTATTTGAAATTAACATTTTTGCGAATCACAGATAAAATATTTTAGATTTTTAAAATATTACAATTCAAACAATAAACTTTAATTCTGACTTTTTGCAACTTGTATTTTTTTAAAATAATCCAATTGAAATTATTAAATGTTTGTTGTATCCTTGCTTTTATACAAGGAACAACTCTTAGCGCGAAAGTAACAACGTTACTCTTCGTTGCTTTGTTCGAGAACGTTCAGCCTATTTGCAATAGAGCTGACGTCTCTTTGATTAGTCATTATTAAATTGTGCTCTGTTGAGTGTAGTCGTCTCCACGGCCACTCTTATATTTATTTATTGCTGTTTAATAAAGTGTTATTATATTATTATTATATTTGTATATCCACGGATATAACAAAGTGGTGACGAGAATAGATTTATAATCTACGCTGCTGCTGTTCTTTTTCGGTAAGTCCCAAAAGAACTATTAATTGCTTATTTTTCAGGTATGACTGGAACTCCACCACCTGGACAAAACACTGGTACAACTTCGGCCACTGCTGCTACTGCTACTGCGGCCCCTCTTGGTATATCTGCTGCTGATCTTGCTGCTGCACTTCAAGCTTATGCTGCCACAAGCGGCCAACCTGCTCCACAACCAACAGTACCGAAGTTTGAATATGATCCGGCCAAAGCTCATGGTGCTGCATTATGGTTTGATCGTCTTGCAACAACATTTCGATCATTAAATCTTTCTGATGTTCAAAAAGTTACATATACAGCCCAAGCTTTGGATGCTTCAACATATGAAAAGGTTGCTCGTGCTCTTCTACCAGATCGTCTTTCAACACTCAATGATTTTACCAAGCTCGAAACGACAATGGTCGGCCTCTTTGATAGAAAAGAATCCATCTTTGCAAAACGATATGCTCTTTTTCAAACAGAATGGAAAGGTCCTGATCACGAATCAATAGCAGAATATACTTCTCGTGTTCGTGAATCTGTATCGGCCATTGATCCTGCTAACTTTGGTGAAACTGAAATTCAGACATTGGTATACTTGATGGGTATGAAAAGTACTGCTTTAGAAGTCTTTCGCATCCAAGTGCTCAATCTACTTAAGAAGGATCCAACAACAACTTTGGTCAAGTGCCAAGAAGCTATTACTGCCACACTTGAAACTCAACGTGAACAAAAATTGCCAATGGGATCTTCAGTCAATTTTGTAAAGATGAATAATCCCGGCCATGGAAAGAAACCTTTTAAAAAGGGGGAGAAGAAACAACAACAACAACGTCGTCCTTGTCCTTCTTGTGGTGGTGATCATGCTCGTGAAACTTGTAATTATCGTAATGCTACGTGCAGATATTGCAAGAAAGATGGACATATTGATAAGGTATGTTGGAGTAAGAACAAATCTCAATCAGTTTCAGGTAATTCTGCTCCACATTCAAATGCAAATCAATCTGCTCGTCGGCCAAAAGTTCGATATGTTGAAAGTCAACAATCTGGGTTGAAAGATGATGCTTTTGCTCGTACTTCTTCTAATATTCATATTCTTGGGATTCAACATAAAGCAAATGTATCAACCTGTACTTCTTCAACACCTTTTGGCGGCCGACATATGGTTCAAGTATCGATAATGGATGTTCCTATGGTTATTCAACTCGACGATGGCTCGGATATAACTATCCTTTCAAAGGAAGATTATGATAAGTTGGGTAAACCTCAACTTACCGGCCAAGCTACATCTGCTCGAACTGCTGACAAGAATATTTTTCAACTTCTCGGCTCATTTGAATGTCCTGTAACTCTTCGTGAACGAACTGAATCAATTATTATTCATGTCGCTGATGTTGCTAAGTCTCTTCTCGGCCTGAATTTCTTCGATGTTTTTGAACTTCTTCATATTCCTCTTGGTGATATTGTCTGTAATATGGTTGCCAGTAAATCTGTTGCTCCACCTGGTGCTGTTGAATCGTTGCTGAAAGAATTCAATCCACTCTTTGCCGAAGGTCTTGGCAAATGTACAAAAGTTACAGTTGAACTCAAACTCAAGAAAGATGCAACTCCATTCTTCATACCGGCCAGACGATTATCACTACATGCTAAAGAAGTTTTAAAGACAGTCATTGATAAGAATGTTGAACATGGTGTTATGTGTAAAGTTGAACCTGGTCCATATGCTTCTCCTTGCTCATTGGTTCCTCGTAAAGATGGCAGACATCGTTTGGTTGTCGATTATTCGACCGGCCTTAATGAACGTTTGGAAGAACCATGTTATACACTTCCTTTGCCAGAAGATATTTTCGCCAAATTTGCTGGGTGTAAAGTTTTTACAGTCTTGGATTTTAGCGATGGCTATCATCAATTGGAACTGGGAGAAAAAAGCCAACGATACACAACCATTTCAACACCATTTGGTTACTATCGGTACAAACGTCTTGCTCAAGGACTTAAGACGGCCGTTAGTGATTTCCAAGAAGTTATAGAATTAATGCTCAAAGATATTGATCCAGCTTCTAATTTTGTTGATGATATTATAATTGCTAGTGTTGATATTGAACAACATACTGTGGATCTTAGAAAAACTCTCGGCCGAATTATGGATTGGGGATTCCGTCTTAATGCAAATAAATGTAAGTTTTATTGTTCTGAAATTCAATTTTTAGGCAAACTTATTGATGCAAATGGAATTCGGCCAGACCCTGAGAAAGTTGCTGCCATTCAAAGAATGCCTGATCCAACAGATGTATCAACTCTTCGATCTTTTCTTGGTCTTGTTAATTACTATCAACAATTCATCCCATCCTTTCGTGATCTACGTGAACCACTGGATGATCTTCTTAAAGCTGATGTTCCATGGGAATGGAATGAAGTCCATCAAAGATCGGCCAATCAACTTCGTGCTAAACTTGCTGACAAATGTTTACTCACACATTATGATCCTCGTTTACCTTTGGTTGTTGCTGCAGATGCTTCTCAAAATGGAATTGGTGGTGTAATTTCACATACTTATCCAGATGGTCAAGAAAAGCCTATTCAATTCTTCTCTCGTGCTCTTAATCCAACTCAACGCAAATATAGCCAAACTGATAAAGAAGCACTTGCTCTTGTTACGGCCATTAAAATTTTTCATCGCTATTTGGAAGGCCAGAAATTCACTCTTCTTACGGATCATCAAGCTCTATTATCACTTTTTGGCAAGAAAAAAGCAATGCCAATTCTTGCAGCAAATCGTCTTCATCGATGGGCTATTTTTCTTGCTGCATATGATTTTGATATCCAATACAAGAAGACTACTGAATTCGGCCAAGCGGCGGTGATACTTTAAAAGAAATTTTTTTTAAGAGTGTAGTCAAAAAAGATTTATTTATTAAGTTTTTTTTATAAGAAGTGACATTTTAAGATTTATTTTTTAAGAAGTAACATTTTAAGAGTTATTTTTTTAAGAAATAAATTTTTAAGAAGTAACATTTTAAGATTTATTTTTTAAGAAGTTACTTTTTAAGAGTAATTTTTTTAAGAAATAAATTTTTAAGAAGTTACATTTTAAGATTTATTTTTTAAGAAGTAAAATTTTAAGATGGGTAATATTAATTTAGACGCGTATACTTTAACTTTTT
>JAQIXH010000301.1:0-15049 GCA_034700145.1 Panagrolaimus detritophagus
GAAAGAAAGCTTACGATTTAAAAGAAAGTCGTTCACGAACATCATGAGTTTGAATTAATCCACCACGATTTCCAAAGGTTAATAATCCACAAGATGCCCATGTTGCAGAACATATTCGCCTATTTCCAGTACCATATTTACGAAGAAATTGTTGAGTTTCAGTTGTGAATAACTAAAAAAGAATAGAAATGAAACTTCTTTAAAAAGTAAGCTTACATGAATATATCCATTATCTAAACCGACAGCAAGAAATGCGCCATCTTTTGAAAACTTTAAAGAAGTAATTTCAATGACATTACTATCAAAATCTTTAAACAATGTTGAAACACAAGTTTGTACATTTAAAGTATAAACTTTATCATGAAGTGCAACAGCAACCAAATGGTTAGATGACCAATCAATGATATTATAATCTATAAAAAGCATCTATTAAGATATTGCACTTGTTAAATGAAAGCTTACAATAATCAGTTGCCATTCCAGGTGCCTCAACAGAATATACTGGAACTTTTGGATATACACGTTTTGCCTTTCGAACAGAGTTTGATGGATTCATACAGTTATAGAGGACATTTTGCTTTTTGAATCCAGCAACAATCGGTGCATTATTTCGGCGAAAAATAAACATTTCAATTCCATTATCCATTTGTTGTACATTATTTGCAGATTTTCCTCTCATTATATTTGATTTATCTTTTTCTAAAGAATTTGGCAAAGAGGATGATGCATTAAGTCTACGTTCATCCTAAAAATGTTATATAAGTATAGCAATGGATATATAAAAAGCTTACAGTAAATGAAAATTTTGCAGAATCAAATTGTTCTTGATTATGTTGTGGAATATATCGATCACCATCGGTAGCACCCTTAAATTCCATATTTCTTGAAGGTGTAACATTTCGAGATCGATTATTGATTGAATTACCATTCAAAACAGGAGTTTTATTTTTTCCACCACCAAATAATTTAAAACTGTGATTTGGTGTTCCATTTGGTAACATTGTAGTGGTGGTGGTAGAGGTGCTGAAGAAAAAGATAAAAATGAAATAAACGAAAAAGTACGAGAAAAAAGTCAACAGCAAAAAAATTGAAAGAAAAAAAGTTTGAGCGGAAGAGTTTGGCGAAATGTGTGCAAACAAAATTAAACTCATTTTCGAAAATTAAAAAAAAATCTCCTGCAATTTTTCTAGAGTTTTGAAATCTTTGAATGAATTACAGTAATCCAATTACTGAAATTGGATCCAATATTTGATGCAAAATTTGTGGCTTCTTTTTTTTGAACAACAAAAAAACGTTGCTTTTTTTGCAACACAGAAATTGACTTTCACATGTGTAGTGTCGGTAATCGATGGAATGCTTTTATAATTTCTAAAAAAACATTTTTTCTTTTAATTTAAACTCAAAAACAATGCATTCCATCGATTACTTTTAAATTGAAATTCTTATTATGACAAAAAAGGGAAGATCTGAGAAATTAAAATTGCTGATTTAAAAAAAAATTTTTTTCTCTGTTATTTTTTTTCTGTTCATCAATTTTTTAAATATTTTGAGTTATACCTAATCAAAAAACTTTGTTTTTCAAAAAAAAATTAAAAAAGGACTGCAGCCTTATCTAAAGTGTCAGATTTAAACAATTCTAATGATTTACAAACAAAAAAAGACAAGAATTTGTGGAATCATAATCAGAAGAATTCATCACCAAATTATTTGAATATGCTTGAAAATTCTGAAAATAAAGAATTAAAAGTTGGAAATAAATTTACTTTTTCAAAGAATACCACAAATAAAATCTGTTGATGCTAGTGCATTGAATGCATTTGGTGGTATAAATGATGAATATTCAAATAAGCAAACAATGGTACAAAATTGGAGAAATCAATTGTAGATGATTCAGTGAAAAGTTTAACTTTTCATTGAATCGTCTTCAACAACTCGATATTGAAGTAATATCAAAAAATTTTGTTGAATATTATTTTTAAAGAAGAATCCATTTGAATTTGCAAGACAACAAAGTTATAAAGTATCAGAGTCAGAAGTATCTCAATTTAGAGCTTCTCAACTTTTTTAATAAAAACAAATTCAACAACAACAACAAATGAACAAAATGTTAATCCACGTGCAGCTTGAAATCAAAATGAAAAAAATGTTAATGAAAGCCGATCTCAAATTAATACTGTTGATACGGTTTGTTTGTTTTCGTTTCAGCTGGTGATAGCATTTTCTAATAAATTTGAGGAAACATATGAGTTCCTGCTATTTGCAGTTGTAGTGCTATAAAAAAACTATTATGCATCGTTAAAGTTTTTAAAGATTTTGCGTTTCTTTTTCGAGTATCTTTTACTGCCACCTTTTTTACACTTTATTTTGTCATTTCGTCAGGGATGAATTCCGCTTCCGTAAAATGCGGAATTTCGCCCTTTTTTTCACTTCCGCTTCCGCAAAAAAAGCGGAGGAATTGCGTGAATTTAATGCTTGTTTTTGGAAAAAAATTGTGCTTTTTGTGGAAAAGTTTGCTTAAGCATAATTATAGAAAGCAAAAAAATTTGCCCGCGAAAAAAGAAAGCAAAGATGCAATAATCCTAAAACGACTTTTATTTGCGCGGAAAAAGGGCTTTACATTTTTTGAAAGATAAAAAAAGCTTTATTATTATCTTTTTTTGTTGTTGAAATTAAATAAATCTCGTTCCGCTTCCGTAAAATACGAAATTCCACACTTTTTTTTCACTTTGGCTTCCGTTGAATTTATTTCCGTTCCGCTTCGTTGGGGAAAGATACTTCCGCACATTCCTGCATTTCATTTACTATTTTTTAGATCGTTTCAAACATGGAAAAAGTTTACAATGCTTTTGAATCTGGCGGTTTTCTTTTGCATCAAGGTAATTATTTGTATCAAAGATAAAATTCATTTAATCTTTTTGGTTTTAGGCAAATATACTGGTTTGCATTATAAAGCGAATAAGAATGTTTTAACAATATTTAAAGGTTATGATTCAGAAGATGAATCTTTCGAAATTACATTGGAAGAAAATTCTGTTATTAAATCATGTATTTTGTTCAGCTTCAATGGTATGTTCTTTTTTCTTCGGGCTACGGCGAAACATCTAAAATAATTTTTTAGAAACATCTCCTGGATTACTTGTTGCTGTTCATCGACCTGAATCAATCAATGACAAAATTATTTATGTATCTTTGGAAGAAAAACGAATTGTTAAATCATTTGATATTTCTGGAAGAGTAAGTTTACGTATAAAATTAGCTCGTTGCATTACTTTTTTTCAGATATCTTTATTGGTAAATATCATTGATGGTTCAAACAAAGATGAAATTAAAGATTTACCAAAAGAATATCAATTATGGCCACATATTATTGGTGTAGTTATTAATAATGTTGTCATTATTGGACATATTCATACTGACATACAAGAAGACGAAAATGCACCAATTACAAAAGAATTGTTTCAACAAGGGAGTAAGTTTTATATATTTACTGTGTGGAATAGATGTGATGTTATCATCAGGAGAAACATTCTTTTTATAATATCATTCAATTGTTTTATTTTCAGAAAATCTTTTTACCTTCAATGATACCTGTGTTGTAGAATCACTTCGTCAAGTCATTTATGTTCCGCAAACAATTGTTATTGCTTTACAAAACAAAGTGATTCTTTTTAATTTCAAAACTGGTCAAAAACAAACCAAATGCTTTGATGGAAATATTGAAGCAGTTGAATATCAAAAATTTGATGAAATGGTTTTTATTTGGGCTGTTGTTTCAAAAAATAATCAGTATGTTTGCTTTTTTGTAAGCTTTTTTATAATTTTTTTCTAGACTTGTTGGTCATTTGGGATTATTATCAAAAAGTGGAAAAGAAATAGCCAATGAATTCGAATTTACTCATCAACTAAATTTTCCAATAGATTTTAAAAAATTTATTTCTGTAAAAACTTTTGGGGGACGTGCAAATGTTTCTGTTAAATCTGATTTTGCTTGTTTTATGTTTTTCAATCAAAGTAATGAAACATGTATTTTCTTCTTTCATATGGATACTTTTTTAAACGAATTTCGTCGTCCAAATCAGCTCAAAATGATTCATGAATTTCAAAATATTAAAAAGTTTTTTACATTTTTTAACAAAAAAATTGATGATTTTAATGATAAAGAAATTTTTGTAAGTTTTTAAAAAATATTTTTAAGGTTTTTTTAAAGCAAATGTTTATTAGGATATTCTAATTTATAAAAATGAATATGCCGTAACTGTTAAAAATGAACTCAAAACTGGAGCAGTTTCACATTCTGCAAGCATAAAACTTTTATTTAATGATATTATAAGAGTTTTATATGTTGATTCTGAAATTCTTAAATGTTTAAAACTTGTCCAAGATAATTTATTCAATTGTTTGTTACAACCTGAAGAAGTCTGTAAAAAATTGGTTGAATATGGAATTATTCCAAAACTTTTTAATTGTAATCCATCGATTGAACCAATTCTTTCATCATTGTTATGCAATAATTTGTTTGATGGTATCAAAAAATTTGTTCCATGTGCTTCAATTGATCAGTTGAATATTTTCTTGGATTGGGTCAATAATGAAATGAATATGAATGCACAAAATTCTACAAAACTTGGTAAGTATTAAAACTCTTTTATTTTATTGTAAAACCGGTTTTTTAAGGAATAATGAATGAAATTAAAGAACTTATTTGTGGACAAAAACGAAAGAAAGCTGTTGAAGCTAAAAATCTTCATTTGCAAACAACGCCAAAAAAGATAAAATTCTTTGAAATGGTTCAAATTCGTGAAATTCCGTTAGTTTTTTTTTAAATTCATATTTTAGTTTTTAAAATTAAAATTTTAAGAAATGGATATATTTCAAAATCACGTCCCCTTTTAACAACAATGTCTCCTAGAAGAACCTTAATTGATTGGAAAAAGAAAACCAGTGATTTGAAAACCAAAAATAGAAAAATTAAAGTAAAAAGAATTAAAAATGTAAGCGTGCTTGATTTTTATACTTTTCAAACAGTTATTATTTTTAGCAAAAGCATTCAAGAAAACTTTTGGCTGTTAAAGAAAAAGAAAATATTGCTTTAGAAGAAGAAATTGAATTTTTGAAGAATTCTGAAATTGCACTTAAAGAAAAAATAAGAAGATTAAATGAAGAACTTTCGAAAGCTCAACATATTCAAAATCAAATCAAAGCATATGAAGATATTTCTGTTACAAAAGATGGAAGTCGAAAACGATGTCGTTCAGCGCCTGAAAATCTTTTGTAAGTGTTTTTTTATAGTTTCTTCGAAAATTTTTTTCTCTAAATTGAAGGGTTTTTTTTTATTATAAACTTGATTTATTGGTAATCTATAAATGGTTTTTTAGGAATATTCCTGATAAACGCTTTAAACTTGATAATCAACGATTAATAAATGATGGCTACAATTGTGATACATCCAATTTGAATGATGATCCTGTTATGCCATCTGGAGTTAATGGAATTCAACAAAGTGATATTGATCATGCATTTGATCCCCAAGAAAGATTTGATGAATCTGATATTCAAAGTTCTGAAGAAGATTATTCAACCAATGATTGCCAACTTCAAAATTCATTTGTATCAAATTTAGCGGGCTTGAATTTATTGGAAGAAAATGAAGGTGGAATTGGCGAAGATGTTGATATCGATATTCTAACAGAGAATCCTGAAAATTCAACTGGTGAAAGTCCTGAAGAAATTGCATTATTATCAGATGATATTGCTGCAGAAGAAATTGGTGAAGAAAGAAATCCATCTGGTAACGATCAAGATTTGACTGAAGATATTGAAGAAATTCATCCAAATGAAAATATTACAGATAAAAATTCTAATGCTGATTCTTCAAATTCAACGTCTCGTCAAGCAAATATTATTCATTCTTCAAATGATCGAATTCTTATTGAATATCATGCTGGTAAACCAATTAAACATTTGTATATCTTTGATTCTGCTGAACCAACATTATGTTATAATTATGCTTATTTAAAAAAGAAAAAGCGATTTGATTGTAGAAATTGTAAAACTCTTTCGAAATGTAAACATATACCTCATGCAAGAATTGTTTCAAATGAAAATGGTGAAGAATGTTTTCGACTTTTTGGATCAAAACATATATGTGAACCACAGAAATTTAAAACTGTCATTCATAAGCCAAATTTTAAAAGAGTTACAGTTCAACGCCGTTCCAAGAATGTTCAACATGTTCACGTATTTGATTCAAAAGATAAAACAAAATATTATGATTATACTTGGAATGATCATTCATACCGATGCTTTCCATGTAAAAAATTGAAAATTCACGTTACTGCAAAATTGGCAACTGATGAAAATGAAAAAGAAGTTTGTGTTTTAAATGCTGAAAAACATCAATGTGAATCTCGAAAACTTCGTCCTGAAAAAACAAGTGCAAGAAGAAAGAAACGCAATTGAAGAAGAAAAAAAAGTATTTTTTTTGTATTCATTTTTTTGTATTTTTGTGTTTCGTTTTTTAAAAGGTTTTGTTTGTTTAGTTTTTTACTATAAATATTTTTTAAAAAATTCATGAATTTCGGGTTATTTTGCGAAATGTTTGAAAGAAGGTACAGCAGTAAAGGATTTGGAAATTCTCTGATTAAGGACGTGCAGAGACAATTTGCGACTTTGTGTTTTTCTATAATATTATATTGACCGCTCACTTTCGCGCATTTATTATTTATTTTATCTGACTCAGAAAAAAATTCTGCATCTGATAGGCATAATAACTAAGCGGAATGTTGAGAAACAAAAAATTCGACTGAAATCAATTATCATTTTTATCAGCATTTGACCTAATAATTTTTTTTACCAATTAATATTAAGATTCTGCATTTTTTGGTACCAAAATTATGTTTAGTGCATTACTTTGAAAAAACAGTGCACATCTTTATCTTTGATAGCTTATAATTTTTGATAATTATTTCTGTTTTTATGTTAAGTTTGATATCTTTGGTTTATTAAAAATTGAAATACAAATTTTATTGAAATTTTAAAATCATATTTTTACTGTCATCATTGAATCCTTGAAGGGATTAATAGGAATTGAAAATCCAAAACAGTTTATTTATAAATTTACATAATATTATCCTCCGACATTTTTTGACATCAAAAATGAAGAATAATAAGTTACTCCTTTTGCATCCTTCAAGATTTTTAGTTATGAAAAATAAATCATTGAATTCGTTTCAATTCTTTTCAAGTATGCATGAACTTCAGATTGAACATTTAATGATAGCATACACATATTATTTTTTTAACGGTGGAGGAATAAAATGCTGAAGAATTTGATTGAATTTATGGAGAAAACATTGTTTGCGTTTTTAACAAAAAGAACATCCTAAATATTTATGGATTTACAATTTAGGAAAAATGAGAACTTCATAATAATGATGAAAAAATATTGCAATAATTCCGTACTTAAAAAATGCATCAACTTTTTCTCTAAAAAATGAAAAACTTTTTTTGACATTTTTAAATTCTTTAATAACTTTTTGTTCAATTGCTCGACGACGATTACATGGTTCCTTGGAAAATAGATCAAAATGAAATAAGGAAACATAGGTTTCATTACTTTGATTAAAAAACATAATGCTAACAAAATTTGATTTAACAAAAACGTTTTGACGTTCACCAAAAGTTTTTACATTTTTTTTTTTTCTTAACAATCAAAAAACACAATAATAGCGTTTGTGACTCATTTTCCTGCAAAAACAAGGTTTTTACCCATCAGTGTTTATATACGAAAGGGAGATGGAGAAAAAAAAAGAGAAAAAAATCATTGATCGACCTTTTCAAAAACGTTCGAAAATGTCTACGATTTTTTTTGGTAAAAGGCAAAAAAAAAGCTACAAGTCGATGGTTTTTTGTTGCTTTTTATTAGGCTATTATTTTGGTGAAAGAATCAAACGTATTAAAAAAACCGTCGCAAAAAATTTTTGGTGCTGTTAAATTTTTATTTCATTTTACAATTTTTGTCGCCGAATTGAAAATATTTCCTTAATATTAATTTAATTAAAGTAAGTTTTTGTAATTTATTCATTTTTAAAGGTATATTTATTTTGTTTTTAAAAAATTGATTTTGTAATTCATGTTTTACGTTGAGTAACAAAATCTAAAGAGGCAGTTTAAAAAAAATTGATGAAGTATTTTGAATCCGTAGTTTCCCATAACAATAACAAAATCTTTATTAAAATTAAGCAAGGATTTTTTTTAAATCGATCTATAAATTTTTTGAAAATATGGATTGTTGCTGCGTTAGTTTTTGCTAAAAATGTTTTTTTGGTTTTCTTTCGAAAAAATTGTTTACTAAAAATGCTATTGCAAAAACGTATCTTTTTACATCGCTTTTTGATATGCAAAATAGGCGTCGTTCAACTCAAAAAAAAGCCTTTAAAAAAATCATTTTTGGAATAACATTTTTCCTTTTCTTTCTTTATTTTTAAAAGTTCATGCAAGCCAGATGTTGGCGGTAAAAAGAAGAAAACTGTTTAATTTCTCTTTCTTTGTTTTTACGCAATTGCAATTTGCATCTTAAAATCAACTCTTTGAAAATCGAATGATTTCCGTCGGCATAAAATTAGCAATGTGCACAGTTCTTTTAAAGTTCGCCAAATGTTATAAGTTTGGTAGCATTAGAATCGCCGTAAAAAAATCATTAGAAATAAAAAAAGAAAAAAAGCAAAAAAATATTTTATGATAAAATTTGTCCTTTTAAGATTTTGTTGTTGCATTACATAAAAATTTATTTAAGTTATTTAAATAATCCGGAAAATTTGCTTTAATGGATCCTTCACAACAAAATGAAGACAATGATAAATTAGCAGCAAAAGAAAAAGATGATAAAAGTGATGCCAAAAATGTTCCCTCTGAATTTAATGAATCTTCCCAATCTCGTGGTAAATTTACTTAAATTTTTTTCCCAACAAAAAAAGTTTTTAGCAAATTTTGAACCCCAACCATTGGATACGGACTATGAAAGTCATCCATTTTTTAATCGATTTCATAAACATCTTCAAACAAATTCAGTTTATGATATTTGGCGGCCAACAACAGAAGAATTTCAAAATCTTCAAAAAAATAATTCCTTTGGTTGTCTTTCACCAACAATTTATCCAACGGGAACGGGAAGTAAGTTAATTTCGAAATCGTAAAGTTTTTAAGAATTTTTATTTTTAGTTTCTCGACTTCCTACAAATTTCCCGTCCGCTGCTGAACAAGCTTGGCATTCTTCTGGGTCAGCAAAACATTCAAATGAATTGTCTTCAGGAACCCCATCATCTTCAGCTCTTCCTCCTCAATTAACAACATTTTCTTCTGCAGCAGAGCAAGCTTGGTATTCAGCTTCATCCACCCGATCTGATCCATTAACCCCTTCATCTGCAGATTATCCACCTCGTCCAACAACATTTTCTTCTGCTGCTGAACAAGCATGGTACTCAGCTGAAGCATTTCTTTCAACTGAATCAACCCATCCTCGACCTACGACTCTTTCTGTTGCAGCAGAACAAGCATGGTATTCAACTTCACAGAATCGTCCAATTGATTCAACTTCAGCAACTCCATCCTCTTCAACAACTGGAACTTCAGCACTTCCTCGACCAACATCTTTTTCTTCTGCTGCTGAGAGAGCTTTGCTTGCATCATCTTCATCAATTCGATCAACAACATTTGAAACCCAAATTTCATCACCAACTTCTTCAAATCCCTCACCCTTTGCTTCATCTTCTCTATCCCAAACATTCAATAATTTTCAACAACACCAACGATTCCGTGGAAATTTCCATTCAAGTACATCATTATCAAGTTCAATGTTTCCCCGTCATATTTCTCCATCATCTTCTCTTCCTTCTTCACCACGTTCAGAATTTCCCCGTGGTCGGGGACGCCGATCACGTCCTAAGCAAAATGCTCCATCCACCCCTGATCAACCTGGTCCTTCAACATCTCGAAAACGATGAAATTTAAGCTGGAAATGTTCTTTTTTTCATTCATTTTTGCCGTTTTTTATTAAATATGTGCCATTCAATGTTTTTATGATACAATAAACTTGAGAGAACTTTAAATTTGTCATTAAATACAACTAGATTCCGAACTATATCAATTTAAAGTTGAAATAATTTGTCGACAACAACAAAAAAACTGTTCACTATTTTGCTTCATAAAAATTTCTTTGTTGATTTCAACAGCCGAAGATAATGTTGTTGCTCCAAAAGAAAATTTATTTAAAAAAACCATAAAATTACGTAAGAATGGAATTTTTTAAATTCCGTGCCTTATGTTTTTTTAACGATTCATAACAATAAAATCGCGTGTCTGGTAATTAAATTTATTTTATCTAACACAACAGAATACGAAAAAAAACCAATAAAAATAATATTAAAGATTTTAATTTCTTATCAGTTAAAATGCATACTCCCATTTTTGGCGCCTCTTTAATGAAATTAAAAATTACGTTGATTTTTTTGTGTTTTTAAAAGCCAAAGATAATTTTTGGTAAAAAAAACATTTGAAGAAATTTTTTTTCAAAAATGGTATTTGCTGTTGCTGTACATCCATATTATCGAAATATTTGTATAAATAA
This sequence comes from Panagrolaimus detritophagus, assembly GCA_034700145.1. Taxonomy (NCBI): domain Eukaryota; kingdom Metazoa; phylum Nematoda; class Chromadorea; order Rhabditida; family Panagrolaimidae; genus Panagrolaimus; species Panagrolaimus detritophagus. The sequence continues at coordinate 10,625 of JAQIXH010000301.1, forward strand.
TTTGGATAAAAATGAATGCAAAATAATTCGATCAAATATAACAGGTAAAAAAAAATTTACTATAAATTTATTTGAATAAATTTTTTAGTAATGCCATGGGAAGTTAAAAAATTGAATGATTACATTTCTGAAATTATTCAACTTACTGAAAAATCGATTGATTTCTTTTATATTATTTTAGATGACACATTTTTAAATAATTTTCGAAAAAAAATTGTTGAAATTTGTAAAATACATAATTTTATACATTATGAAATTATTAATGATTATAAAGCTGATGCAATTATTGCATTAGAATTTATGAAAAATCATTCATCAAATGGACTATGGATTTTTAATTGTTTTCATCGGGGAATTTGTTGTTCAATTTGGGAAAAGAATGCAGATTCTGGATTCTTTCTTCTGGAACATTGTCGGCAGAATCGTACAACACATGGAGATAATCCATCGATAAATGAATTAACAAATCTTAAATATGATATTGAAGTTGCAATACCTAAAAAATCATTATTCCCTGTTTTAGTAATCATTCAAAGGGAAAAACAATTTGATGAAATGTGTTATAAAACTGCTTTTAATGATTATCAAAATATATTCTTTTACAAACAAAAAAGTTTTGCTTACAGTTTTGTGAGACATATTCAAAATCTCTTCAAATACAATATTAATGATATATTTGGAAGGGATATTGATTTTAAAATTAATGAAATTCTAATTGCAAATTTTATTGCAAATTCTAAGATGCCTTTCATGAATGAATATGAAATCAATGTAATCCAAAGTAACACAATTTTCAAGGTATGAAACAGAGTTCTACGAAATCAAAATTTCTATTTCGGAAAGTCTAAAATAATGAAATCGAAATTTCGGCTTTTTTGTATCCAAAATCGAAATAATATTTTTTAATAATAATGTTTATTCCAAAAATCCTAACCAATTTCGGTTTCCGAAAAGCGTAAATATCGAAATCGAAATTTTATTTTTTTTGATTTTGGTCATACAAAATTATTTCAGTATTTTGAATTTATTTTGTTGTTTCGATTTCGGTTAGATGAATTTTGATTATGCAAAACCTTAGCATGAAAATTTTAAAATATAAATTAAAACATCGTTATTTTTTAGGTATATGAAAAAAATCTTCTTACCCAAGAAATACCATTAAAAGAGAAAGGAAAAATAAATGTAAACATCGTCATTAATGAAAACGGAATATATAATGTAGAAATAAAAAGGAAAATAACTATTTGGGATCCATTTCCATTTTCTGATAAAATAAATTTTGAAATAGAGAATCAAATTTTTAATATTCCATCAAAACTTCCAATCTATAATACAAAATTGAATGCAGTTGGAATTGATCTTGGAACGTTTTCGGCAGGTATATACTTTTAAATATGTAAAATCCGTTTTTTATTTTTGTCTATTTTTGAAGCTTCCAAAAAAAGCCGGTAAGCTTAAAGTTGAATACTGTATTTTTTAAATTTGCATTTTTTGACAAATAGCTTAGACTTTAAGGAACAAGAAATATTTCATTAAATTCTCCATGTTCGAAAATATAGATTTTGCCAAAAATGTTAAAAATCTTTAATTTTTTTAATTTGAATATTTTAGAGACATAGGTTTAAATATCCAGATATTCGAGTTGGATTTGGTTAATATTATAAGCCATATAAACTTTTCTTTCGAAAGAGTTCTATTTTTACACATTTTAAATTCCATTTGATAACAACTAATAACTCAAACGACAAGACTCTAAATTTTATAAAAAACTTCTTTTTTATCTTCAAATTGTAATTCTTTTACAAACAAAAATGTGTCACAAAAAAATTCCTCGAAAAATAATAAAATAAACAAATGAATTCAAATTATGAATCATACATTGAATTTATTTAAGCTTTTCAACATTGATAAGACTCAAATAATGCATTAAAAAGCTTTTTCTTATTTTTCTGGAAATCAAAAGAAGTAAACAAGTTTGCTTTATCATTTTTTTTTGTGAAAATATAAACCTTTTATGACAATTTTCACTAATAAAAGAGCATCAAAAAATCTGTTATTTTGTCATTTTTCTTCAATTTTATTTTTTTCAAAACATTTTTTAGGGAAAAATTTAAAAAATGTCGAATCCTGATCAAGTCGATGGTAGTACGGTATTATTCAAAGCAACACCAATTCATGAAGGACCTCTTAATGGATATCATAATGATCCACAAAAAACTTTTCGGTAAGTCAATTTTAATACTTCAAATGAGTATATATATTTTTAATTTTAACGCTTTTTCGAAATGATATGAACCTGATAATCAGGATCTTTTTCCATTGTTCTTTTGCCTGATTTTCAGGTTCATGACATCTTGAAAAAAAATATAAAAATAAAAAATATATCAAATTTTCATTCTTTAATTAATAAAATATTATTTTTATTAATAGAAGTGCTACATATAATGTTGCAAAAACTGATAAAGAAATAACTTTGTATCGATTATATGGTGGTAATACAGAAAAATCTGCAAAAGCAGATGGACCTTGGTGGACACCCGTAAAGCCAGAAGCGTAATAATAATTTTTTCCTTAATCTTTAAAATAATATTAAATGTTTTAGATATGGTAAAAATGCCCTTGATAGTCGAATTGATTATGCTGTCCTAGAATCATGGAAAAATACAATGGAAAATTGTGCTGAAATTCGTGTACCGGCTGATACTTTGATGTTTACGGGATGTGCAGGAGAACAGGTTTCAAAATATAATGAATATAAACATGGCGGAAAATGTCAAGTTTTTCTTCCCAGAGAAATCGTGAATGGACTTTTTGAATATAATAAAGTAAGTTATGCAAAAGCCAATTTTTTTCCTAAAAAAGTTACAAATCTGTGATTTCTGAAATACTGACTGAAAAAAATTTTAGACCGGAAATACTTCTACACTTTTTTCAAATCAAAAAGAATTTGTTAAAAATTGGGAACAAAGTAATTTTAAAATGTATGTTTTTTAAAAACACATAATTGTATTTACTTAATTTTTTAGTACAAACTTTGACGGCAAAACATTACATACAAATCCGGCACAATTTGAAAAGCTTCAAAATTCTGCCAAATCTTTAAATGTACCAGATTTGGTATGCTTACAATTTAATAAAAATTAATTATTTGAAATTCATATTTAGAGTAAAACCAATGCAAATACTTTTAAACAAGCTGCAATCCCACAACGCTTGAATACAATTATCTATCAACCTCCAACAAATGAAATTCGTGAAATAAGAAAATTTACACAACAAAGTGTAAAAAGTACTTTTATCAATAATAATAATATTCCCCGAAATCAGTGTTATATTTCTTCTCCATGGCCTGGGGGGATTGAATTGGTACAAGCATTGCCAATTTTTTACAATCAAAGAAAAATTGAAAACCCAAAAATGTCAATTCAGAATTCATCTTTTTCCATTATAGATGGAAATAAAAGACATGAAATACGAGAATTTGGAATTTCATCAGTATTTCACAATTTGCCAACATTATTTCCTGAAGAGATAAACGCCTTGCATGTTGCGTGCATAAATTCAACAAAAAGCGGAATTATGATTTCTCTTGAACTTTATGATGATCGAATTGATACAATCACTGATGGATTTGATTTAAAGGGTTATCCAAAAATTTATGAAACTATTAAAGAAGCTGATGAAATATTAGGAAATTTAATTTTTGGAACAAATTTATTTCAAGCTCCTGTTGAAGAGAATACAAAAATAGAATTGACAAAATCCGCTGTTTTAACATATAAAAATCCATGTATTCTAGAATTGGAACTTTTAAAAGGAAAAGATCGTAAAAGTCTTGAAGCGCAAAAAGATGCATGCAATTTTGGATACATTGGACCACATCCAAAATTTGTAATTAATAAAAATGTAAAATTATACATTAAAGATGATAAGCTTATTTGTGATGGATGTCCATTGGATATTTGCATACGAGGAGTTTATCAGGATTTTTATGGAAATACATATTACGATGATACCGGAAAACGATGCTACAAAAATCATTCTTTCATTTCCGATTTTCGAAAAAATTTTTGGAATTATTTTGAAACTTATCCAATTTTGAAAAAAGTTGCAACCTATGCTATATTTATTGCTGCAACACTTAATTGCAAATCATTAAACCATGAAAAAATTGATTTTCAAACAATTTCAAAAACTCCTCGAAAAAAAACTTCCAACAATGAAAGCGAAGAAATTGAAATAAAAATTCTTGAAGCGAAAGAAGAGCTTTTTCGACAAAAATCGTCAAATCCTCTTGCATGGAATTTATTGGGAAATGAATGGTGTAAATATGATGTAATAAAAGCTCGAAGCTTTTATTTTGAAGCATTGCTAGAAATTCATTGTTCAGAAACTTTAATGAATGTAAAACGAAAAATTGAAACA
>JAQIXH010000302.1:0-15041 GCA_034700145.1 Panagrolaimus detritophagus
GGCCAAAATGATCACGGAAAACGGGACGAAAAAATCCGGTAAACAGGATTTTTTCGTCCTGCTATTTTTTTCAGTGTCGTGAATATTTTTAATGATTTCAATGGGTGTTATTATTGAAGAAGCAACGGCCATTGATTTTTTCGAAGTTAATGCCAATAAAAATTTTTCATATGGTTGTAAAAGTTGAAAAAAGCGTGGTAATAAATCTTCATCGATATTTGGAAGGAAAAACTGCGGAACTAAAAAAACATTTTTGATTTTATTTTGTCAAATTTGCAAAAAAAACCTTAATTAAATGATATTTAGTGGTGGACAAAAACCAATCTTTTTTCTAAAAATTGGTTGCATTTCCTAACACGAAAACACGTTTATTGGAGCTGCAAAAAACAACAAAAATGCAGCTGTAATGAACAAAAATTTGTTTATGGTGCGTGTCCCGCTATAAAAGGTTAACATGTAACTTTTTTGAAAAGGCTCGTTGATCATAAAAGAAGGACAACGTCTTTGATCTTTCTGCGTTTTTTACCTGATAAAACAAAAAAAAATGGAATAAAGGCTTAAACTGAAAAAAAATGGTAGTTTCAGGAAGTTATCAACTGTCCATAAATTCCAGTATATCAAAATCTCAATTTAAGACCATTTGGAATTTTCGCTGGGAATTTTCACGGGAATTCCCAGAAAATCCAATTTTGGGAACAATAGCGGATGGATTTTTTTAAATGATAAAATTTGCATAAAGTACAGGAAAAACCACTTTGAAAAAAAATTCATCCTCTATTCGGCAATTATGCCCAATTTTGACGATTTTATTATTTCGGTACTTGTGAAAAGTTTGTGTCACTGATTTTTATTACCATTTTTTTTTCAAAACTGGTTTTTTTCATGCCAAATAACCGGTATTTTGGTCATGAAAATTATACAAAAATTTCATGCAAATCTCCCGATAATTTCCCCAAAAAGGAAAATGACCTAGTGTCAACTGATGAACTATTTTTACTAACAGAATTACTTTTCTTTTCACAAAAAAAACAGAAATTTATCAAGAAAAAAGTAGATTCCGTAGGCTACGGAATCTACTTTTTTCTGACCGTAGCTTTTACAAGCAATTGTTTAAAAAATTTAGAGATCTAAACGTACCCGTAAATCGTTCAGAACAAAAAAACGTATGATGTTCTTTTGAAAAACAAATATAACAATTTCTTCTCTTTTTACAAATTCTTGTAAATAAGTGTTTAAAATTAAAATATGGCATTACACATTTATTACAATATAATTTTGATCGAATAATCCTTTTTCGAGCATCATCAGAAGAATAAATATCACAGGTTTGTGAAATATGAAATTTTGATTCACAGAAAAAGCAGGACATTTTTGTACTTTAATTAAAATTAAAACACAAGTCTTAGAGCAATCAATTTTTTTGATGGTAGTGGTGGGCAGTTAGTAGCATAAAACGAACAAAAAGAAATGGGCTGCTTCTTTTTCTTCTTTTTTTGCCATTTTTAGTGAAAGCAAGACTGACCAAATGCATGTGTGCGCAACGTCAAGTCCAGCCTCGGCTAAAAGAAAAAATGGGCAAATGGACATAGGTTTTAGTGGATGGCATGAAAAGAAATAAACAATTTAAGCACTTTTTGATGATTTAAAATCATTAATTTTTTCATGTAAAAATTTTTAAGTTTTTTTAATAATATAATAAATCTGTTTTTAAATATCCAACGAAATCTCTTGTTGAGAGAAATCAAAAGACGGAATTTTGCCCTAAAAAATAATTTTTTTAGGACAAAATTCTTAATGAAAATGAAAATACTGTTGTGTCTTTACGGTTACCGGAAAATCAAACTGCTGAAATTGAAAATGGAACTTTTAAAAAATTTGCATCTTTAAACGTTCTCAATCTTGGGCACAATAAATTGACAAATATTTCTGATACTGTTTTTACAAAGCAACTTGGCACAACTTTGACAGTGTTTCATTGAAGTCATAGCAATTACATCCATCAATTTTAATAATTTGAAGTTCTCGAACTTAATAACAATAATATCAATTCTGATGAAAATGCTAAAAAAATGTCATAAAATAATAATAATTTTTTACTTATTACACAAACATCGAAACCAATCTGGACTCCATTTCCTAACAATACAGAAAATTGGGAAGCGGCCATTTTGGATTCTGGGAATGTAACTGGAATCTGATGTTCTAAGATTTAAAACAATCTATAATAAATCAAATTGAATTAATAATTTATCGCTTTTTTATATGTTTTTGACACTGTTTAGCGTTTTTTTTTTCCAAATTTGATTAAAAAGTTCTGATAAAAAAAATGATATGAACAAATAAAAAATTAATATTATGATGTGACAAAATTTAAAATTATTTGCATAGAGACCCATGAGACTGTAGATAAATATCTATCTACAGTCTCATGGATCTTTTTGCAATTAATTTTAAACAACGTTATGACGTTTGAAATTTTAGGTAAAACTGTTAGAAAAGTACAAATTTAATAATTTTATGGTTTTTTAATTTTCAGTTTTTCAATTCTTACAAAGGGTGATCTACCATATCTCCCAATGGATTCCCATCAGGCCTCTGCGATATCGATATTTTCGATATTTTGATATCAATATATCGATATCACAGTGCCCTGATCCTCATCGATCATCCCTAGTCGCGAGCGACATGAATTGCCCAAAAAAATGCCAAAAAAAGAACCGAGATTTTTTTCCTCACATTAAAGAAATGAGTTAAGGTGGAGAAGATTGGAAAGCAGATGATGTTGCATAAAAACACTGCGAACAATTTGCATATTGATTTTGATTAAACAGACAAAAAAAGGAGGTCGTCATTCGAAGAATAAATTGTTTTTTTTGCCATTTTTTTGGAGACCTCGATTTTTTTGTCAATTATCTTTTTATTTAATAAAAATCAAAGTTAAATTTGAAAGAAAGTTTTTTTGTAGCTGTTTTTTGGTGTCATGAAGAATAAAAGGATACTATATATTTTATTACTTTTATTTGCTAAAATTAGTTTCAATGCAGCAATCGAAAATGTAACAAATTTTGCAAATTCTTCAACATTGTTAGAAGATATTGTTGATTCAACTGAAGAAGAAGAAAATGATGATCTTTTTGATGACAGCTACCATAATGCAACGACAACTACAACACCAGAATTCGATTATTATGTATGTGGTAAAAATGATAATGATTATAGTTATGATAATGATCGAAAAAGTACAGGTAAGAAAATTATACACTTTTAAAAAGCACAAAATTTTTTATCTGCTTGCATCAACGCATGCTGATCCCTAATGCCATATCCTTGAGTGTCGAACGAATGTGAGAACAAGCTTACAGTATTTCTAAGAAGTGGCTGCCGTTTTCATAGAATTCGTTTTAAAGCGCGACAATCATCTAGAACAAATTTTTTTCTAAAATTTGATTGCATTCCTTGAAGCGATAACGCGTTCATTAGCTGCTTTTTTGCTAATCAGAGCTGCAAAAAAAGCAATAAAAAAGCAGCTCCAATAAACCCTGAAAAGAAATTTGTACTGCGTCTTGCCCGTTAAAGGAGGCGGACTTTTTGATCCATTTTTTAAAAAAGAAGGATTTCGAAATATTTTTTTTTTTCCAACCCTTCGATATTCGTGATTCAGGCAAACTCTTGAAACAAAAATGCAGCTTCCTTTGTTTTCATTTTTTGAGAAAGGAGATATTTTTTTGTTTCAAGAGTTTGTCTGATCACGAATATCGAAGGGTTGGAAAAAAAAAGAAATATTTCGAAATTTTTCAAAAAATGGATCAAAAGGTCCGCATCCTTTAACCTTAGATCCACTGAGCACCTTCTCCTGTTTTTTAAGGTTAAGACTTCGAATGTACTAGAAACTTGAGGGTACAGAGAGATTTTGTTTTATTTGACAAATTATCATTAACAATAAAAATGTTTTCTATAGTTCCCGATTGCAGCTGTAAAGAAAATGAGATTATCTGTGAATACAAAAAAGTTCTATCGAATCACTTTGACTCAGATTATGATGATTACGAAGATAAATATATTCATGTAGAATTTAAAAGCTGCAACATCAAAATTTTGAACAATTCATTTATTCCAGAAAATGTCACTTTCCAATCAAATACAATTCCCATAATCATGAAAGTAGGGCATTAAAAAGTAAAAAAAATTTCCAAAAAATACTAATTTTTTTAGGACAAAATTCTTAATGAAAATGAAAAGACTGTTGTATCTTTACGGCTACCGGAAAATGAAATTGCTGAAATTGAAAATGGAACTTTTGATAAATTTGCATCTTTAAACATTCTCAGTCTTGGACATAATAAATTGACAAATATTTCTGATGCTGTTTTTACAGTGCAACTTGGCACAACTTTAACAGAACTGCATTTAAGCTATAACCAATTTTGCTCAATTTCATCCATTAATTTTAGTAATTTAAAAAATTTGAAGATTCTTGTGCTAAATAATAACGATTTCAATTTGGACGAAAATACTACAAATGTTTTTCCTGAAGCTTTGTCAAAGTTAACAGTGTTGAATTTGGAAAAATGCAATATTACATCTTTGAATGAAAATATTTTTGCTTATCTTACGTAAGTTACTTTTTATAAAAGTTGGCATATTTGAAACAAATTTTGATCTCTTTGAGTCAGCTGACGGAAAAGGGAAAACTCTAAGAATGACTGACTAGTCAGTCATTCTTAGAGTTTTCCCTTTTCCTTTCCCCGGAATAATATTGGAAATAATCAGTGTTGTCGGTGCAACGGAAAAATTTGGTTTATCGGTTCGTTTCACCGAAAAAACTGCACCGACAACCGAACCCAAAAGCAAATGAACAAATTTTTTTTGCTCAAAAGGAATTTTCGTCATACGACAGGCATAATTATCAGTGTCATGAGCATCTTTTTCCTTTATTTTGTTGTGTAGCAGACAAAAAAATCAATCTTTCGATCCAAAAAATTTAAATTTCTAAACCTAAAAGAAACCGAACCGAGAGGGCTTCGGTTTTCGGTTTGGTTAACCGAAAAAAGCGCACCGAAAACCGAAAAACCGACAACACTGGAAAGAACTTTTTTTACCGATGATTTTTATTTACAAAATTTTTTACATTGATTTTTATTAATTTAAAACTTATGTAAAAAGTTTTGCAATGATACCATTTTTGATTTTAAAAGTTTTTTTAAAATTCATTTGTTGTTAAATCATTGGTGCTCGAAAAGCTCTCACTAAAAACATTACAGTCCACAAAAATTTTAAGTTTTATCCTAGGTAAAAACTCTAAATTTTAGGTTACAGGGATGTCCTTTTAGTGGATTATTATGTTTTTTAGTGAGGGCCAAGATACTTTCCCCTCTCTTTTCTTTACGACACTATTTCAAAAAAAGTGTAACACTGAAATTTCAGAAGTTTACAGAAACTGATTTTGTACGGAAATCCAATATCTACATTTCCTCATTCTATTAATGCACTTTTAAATCTTCAATACTTGGATTTAGACAATACCAAAATTGTAAACTTGAACAATACTGCCAATTTAAAAGTTAATTTCAAACTAGAAAAATTATTTTTAAGTCAAAGCAGCCTCCAAATTATTGGCGATTGTGCATTTTGTCCTTTTCCAAATCTTAAAATCTTGTGTCTGTGGAAAAATCAACGTTTATCATATATTCATGAAAATGCTTTTGGTTATGCTTTTAATGGCACTTCACCATCTCTAGAATCGTTTTCAATTGAATTTTGCAAACTTTCAACAATTCCTGAAAAACTTTTAAATTGGTTAAATGTAAAAGAAATTGGAATTGAAGGAAATCCATTTTATTGCAATTGTTCATTGGCTTGGCTAATTAATGATTTGACAAGCAATACCATGAATTTTAAATCAATTGCTCCATTAACGAAATTTCGGCATAATGGAATGCGATGTTCTGCACCACATCATCTTCGAGATGTTTCATTTATTCATATCACTGGAAAGCTTTGTAATATGGAAATGCAAAAATATCAATCACCACCCCAAACAACAACAACAACAATATCAACAAAAAAAGAAGAAAATGATACAAATTTATCATCATTAAATTATTTAATTACTGGATTTGCAGTTATTGCATCATTCGCATTAGGGTTTGCTTCCTTTCCTTTTTGCCGATATTTGGTTCGTTTGAAAAAACAAAAAACTCAATTTTTTTATAAAGAAGAAAATAATGATAAAATTATGGAAGATTTTGATGATGGTTCAACAAATATTAGCAATGTTTAACTTTTTAGAAAAATGTCGTTGAAGTTGTAAAAAATATGATTGTTATTTTTTAATTTTGTAAAATACCAAATTCTTCAGAGGTGTTTAAAATTTTGATAAAGTTTATAGAATAGTTGCTTTTTAATTACTGATTTTTTGATTTTACTTTTTAATAAAGGTTTTGTTTAAATCTCAAACTTTAGGATTCAATGGATCCGTTAATTATTGTTGAAAACAATAAAAAAGTTTTTGTTGTTAAAAAACATATTAGAATTGAATGATGCCAAAACATTATGTAAATTTTAAAAATAACTTTATATATCTTTTTTCTTAAGGTAATAAAAGCCACAGATAAACCATCTTTTTAATTTTTTTTAGCTTTTTTGAATGTTTTTAAACAAAATATTCAAATTCAAAAAACTAGATTACTTTTTTATGAAAAAAATGAATGTATAAAAAGATGAGATTGCTATTTCCCTTTACAAAAATAACATAATATTTTTAAAGATGGTTGAACAGATAAGCAGTGTTGCCGAGGTGCCGGTGGCGGCACCGGCACCACTTGATTTAAATCGGCGCCGGCGCCAGTGGCGCCAAATGGCGCCGAGCCTGGATATTTAAAGGAGGTTTTTTGAAAAAGTTTCGTGCAAGTCAAACGTTTGTTTGATAAAAAGGTATAAAAGTGTTTTTCAATGTTATTCGGGCCCAGAAATATCCAATTTACCACATTTTTTCGAAGTTTCGATTTTTTTTTCACAGGGTGAACCAAGGCAAAAAAAATTGACTTGGTCCCCGCTGTGAAAAAAAAAATTTAAAAAAATTTTTTATTTATTTTAAATTTATTCAAATATGTCTAAAACCTTCTAGAATAACTATAAAAGTCATTTAAAGTGATCAAAAAGAAACAAGAGGGCGAAAATTTGGTACTTTTGACTCGTCAATATTTCCAATCCGGCACCATTTGGCGCCAGTGCCATCGGTGCCGGCACTGATGTTTTATAAAAATCGGCAACACTGCAGATAAGCAGCTATCAGCCACTTTATTTTTAAAACTTTTAAATAAAACAAAAAAAGCAGCTGCAATTTTTAAAGCAAACTTTCTTGAACAACAAAATGCAAAAACTTTGTCACGGCAGACCCGTTCAAAGAAAAAATGAAATGGGCTGCGCGCAACCTGCAGCAAAAAAGCCACTCTTTTGATTTCTTTTTTAAAAAAAGAGTGGCTTTTAAAAAAAAACAAAAAGTCAAAAGAGTGGCTTTTTTGCTGCAGCTTGCGCGCAGCCCACTTTTCTTTTGGGTCTGCCGTGTTGTTGTTAGAGCTGTATATATTTCGTTTTTAATTAATATCAATTTTTCTTTGAAAACATTAGTTAAAAACGGCAGTAAAAATAATCAACAAATTTATCGCTATTGTTATAATCATGCACAATATACGAAAAGATTTTTTAATTTTGTGTTGGAATATTTTTTGTGTTAAGAATACTTGAAACAAAAAAAAACCTTGCTATGAATGTTAAAGGCATTTTTAATGACTCATTTTTTTTATCTGAAATACAAAAAGAGGAAGATCTTTTGAGTATAAAAAAGCGCCTTTAAATCTACCTTCCAAACAACTACATAATTCTCTGTGTGGAGGTATGTACGATGAACAAATAACTGAACAAAGCAACACATGTATCAACACAGTTGGAGGGAGGGGTCACACAAAAAATGGAAAAATGAAACACGGATTGTGTAATTTTTTTTTTTGCATTAATCAAGTAAGACGATGACATTTTTAGAACTGTGTATTTTTTTGTTTTTTTCTCTTCACTTTACTTTACAATATCCTTTATTACCCTTAAAGAATGGAGTTGAAGATCCAATGTATTGTACAGAGGTTTCAATAAATTTTTCTTTAACCATTTTCAAAACTGGCTATTTTCCAAATGTAACAATTCACACAAATATGGCACTTTTTCGTGATACTGAAACACAAGATTACAATATTCGAATAAGTGATTATTATGGCCATGAAATAACTGATAATTTGCCATTGGATGCCATTTGTTATCAAAATATTAATACACAATGCAATTATAATTGCAGCATTCCATATTTTGATTTTGATTTAAATGAATTTGATCCATTAATTGAAATTGAAGGAGATTTTGTCAAAGAAAATGATCATGGCATTGAGATTTATGGTGCAGGTATTACGGCTGGATATTTTTCAAATGGAAGTCTTTTTCCTTTTTATGGCACTTTATATTCTCCTAATATCCCATGTAATTCATTTGTTTTACAACGGGATATTGAAAAGTATTCAGTGACAAGTTGTTGCACAAAATTCCTTCCAGCTCCTAAAGCACCCCGTACTCCGTCGTGTAAAGTTTTTCAAGGCACTGTAACCTTTTATAATGGTGATAATACAGTATTTGCGGAATCTTCAATGTATTATTTTTTAAATGGCGGAAAAATTTATACCGTTGGAAATTATTCTACTTTAAGCAAATATCCTTTTCCGTCTTACTTTTTTAATATCTTGTCAACTTGTGGAAGGTTTGTAAAATTATTTTTGTAGGATATCTGGGCTCATTTCTTATCAATTTAAAAAGGTGACCTATAAATGTAAAAATGTTATCTATGATTTGCAGAAAAATTTTCGGGTAAATATCGTCCTGGTAGGTGCTAGGAGTAAATATCAATCCAAAAGGGAGTAAAAAAAGTCCATTTTTTTTTCAGTGAAGAATTTTCATGGAACTTTCTAGAACGTACTGGTTTCGACCGGGGAAATTCATGGAAGAATTAAAATAGTTACTAAATGTCACTCAATTTTTAAATATGTCTAAAATATCAAAAATGCATTACCAGTAATCAAGGCCAGAATTTTTGATAGAATAATTATTCTATCAAAAATCATTTTTACATCCTTGAACAACTACCAGAGCTTCCACAATGCAAAATTTTACCCCCTTTTGTCTGTTAATTTCTAAATCTAAGGCCGAATAAAACTCCTGGACGTGCCGGTTTTCCGCCCTCAATTTTGCGGACGAAATTTTTGCGGCAAAAGTTCTTGCGGCACAGCTTTGCAACTTCATTTTTTCCGGTTCCAATTTTGCGGCTGCAACATTTGCGGCCAATCATTTTTCGGCTTCGTTTTTTGAGGCTTTTCATTTTTCTTTTGTCACATGTGTTTTTTGAAATGTAGAGTTTCATCCTGTATGTGTTTTTGATGTTGAAAACTCAAATTTAAAAATTTTTCAATGTAGTCAAAGATGTTAAATTTTGATTTATTTGATTATTTGATAAAAATACATTTTGTTAAATAAATTATTTTGACGGTTACGAAAAATGATTTGCCGCAGAAATTTCGTCCGCAAAATTGAGGGCGGAAAAGCGGCACGTCCAAAGTCCTTTATAGTTTATATATAAGGTATAAATTTGCAAAAATAGAAAAAAAATAATTTTTAAAATTATAATATTACTCTTTTTTGTGATACTAAAATGCTGTTAAATGCAGTAAAATAATTTGATTTATTGATTTTTTTTAGTAAAGATAGTCCAAAATTAAAATGCATTATTTCCCTTCCTTTTGGTGATAGTAGACTCTTCATTTCATTTGCTTATACACTTGAAGGATTTTATGGTGATAGTCCGCTGATGGCAGCAAATGTTGGATCAATTATTTTCCGTAACAAACAAACTTTGATGGATGAAGGTGTTCCATTTACTTTGGATAATGCTTGCGTCTCCTACACCGGCCACAATTATCTCAATAAACCAAGTATCAGTAAATTTTGTTGCATTGAATTTGAATGAAATGTTGTTTTATTTTTTAAATAAAAATTGATGTTTTCTTTATACTTTTTGCAATTTTTTTAAAAATACGATGGTTAAAAGGAAATGGCCGAGATAGACAAATTTTTTTTGCGATCATCACGCAATTACTGTCAGTCAACGATGTGGAAAGTCTTTTCTTTTTGGATTACAAAAAATATAAAAATTGAGGTGTAATGATTTTCAAAAAAACTAAGTTCTACGATTAAGCTTTTCAATTTATATAATTTATTAGTTTTATGCAATGACAAAATCTTTACAGGCAAACATTTATCAAAAGTTCAAAATATTACTGTAACTTTTTTAAATGCGATTATATTTTTAATTTGAAACTGCAATTTGACAAAATATAGTGAATTTTGAATTTGTTTTTATAAAAAAATATATAAATATATAAAAAAAATCTATGAACTTGAAAATTAATTGCAAAATTTGTTGCCAAAATTTTAAAATGAATTATAATAGCAAAATTGCAACGGAAATTATTGTGTTTTATATATTTATTTTTTTAAAAAACTGTTCTCCAAGAAAGCACATAATTTATGATTTAAAAACTGGATTCTACTTTTTCCTTAAAAGTTTTAAGGTAAAAATAAAGAAAAAAATAAAACTATAAAACATTTTTTTTCGGTATTATTCAAAATTCCTTGATTTACTTTGTAGGGACTCCCTTTTTTAACTGTAACGCATTCGTAACTGGCTTTTTTTATTATGTAACGTAAAAAATGCTGTAAAAAATATATATTTAAAAATAAACTGAATTATGTAGTGTCAAAGTTTTTTTTAATTTAAACACTGTATTTAATTGAGGTAAAAATTAAATGATAAAATTTTTAAAAATAATTTATCGCCGCCGAAAAAGTATATCTTCACTTTCTTTAACGTTATTTGGATTTCTATCTGTTAACCAATCATAAAATGGCTGGGAACTGGTTGGATCATTTGAAATCTAAATAAAATTTTTTATGTTTAACTGATTATAATGTTCAGATAGTGAACTTACAGGTGAACGATTTGGTTGAATTGGTTGTGGTGGATTTAATGCATTCCCTGGATTACTGTATGGATCAAACTTTGGTGAAACTTGATTTGGTTTTGTTGGATTATTTGGATTTGTTGTAGGTGGGTTTTGTGCTACAGATTTTGGAATTGGGGTTTCAGGTGTCAAAGGTCGTTTTTTGGGGGATTCTGAAGCCTCAGAAATTGGACATGGTTTATATGGTGAAAAATGGGTTTTATTCCATAATTTTGTTGCAGTCTGAAAATTAAAAATTTTATTTTTTAAAACTGTGATTTCTTTTGTTGTGTTAAAAACAAACTTTTTGATAACAAAATGTGTGACAAATAAAAATGATAGGTCCTAGAAAAAGGCAAAGACCGAGATAAACACAAAATAACCAAAATTTTTGTTGATCAAATGCATAAAATAAAATTATGTAGGTTGAAAGAATCCAAGTCGAAAATATTGGAAGTGATTTGCAAATTTTTCTAAAAAAATTTTTTTATTAACTGCAGCATCAAATAAACGGTCCTTATTGGAATCAGATAAAATTATTTTTGTCCCATACAGGATTTTGAAATAAATACAAAAAATTTATTCTAATGAACTTTTAAGTTGAACTGCAAAATTTTTTCCCTTATATGAAAAAGAGTTTTATTTCATATAATTTATTTGAAATTTTAAAAAATAAACAAACGATCATTTAAATTTTAAATAAAATATTTTGGTTGCACATTTTTAAGTTTTTAAAAACTGTTATACAAAAAATTATTATACAAAAAATTATTTTTGTATAACAATTTAAAAATTTCAAAAACATAAAAAAAACTGATATTTGGTAAAACTTACTTTGCCCAAAAATATTGATTCAAATCAACATCGTCAAGAGCTTGTTGGCATGCAAGGAAAGCTAATTGTCCAAAAATGTATGAAAAAATTAGTAAAATCCAATTTGGCATTATAAATGCCCATAACATTTCTGTATTTGTTGCAACAAAACAACTAAAATTTTATTTTAATTAAAAAACTGTGTTTTAGCATTTTGATAAAAATGGTTTAAAAACTGATTTAAATAAAAATTACTCGAAGCTATAAAATTATTAAAGAATAATTAAGAAAAATTTCAAAACTTCTTTAATTTTTAGGTAGGAATTTAAAACTTATTCGAAAAAGAAAAATAAATTTTAAAAGAATTCATTGTTTTTTATTTCAGAAAAATATTTTTAATAAACTGTTTTGCAAAAACTAAAGCGCTTACTGAACTCCAGTTGAAGCATAAAAATCTTTTAATTTCCAATATGTAAGTGCAGTTGGAATTGCAGCTAAAATAAATGGAAAAATGTAATTTAAAAATGCTGGAATGCTTCCATTTTTAATCGATGAACCTTTGATTAATCTAAAAATTTTAAATGACTTTCTTAAAAAAATTGTATTTTAAAAAAACGAACGATCGAGCAAAAATAGCTTCAAACAAACAAAAACCAAGAATTAAAACCATAACAAAATGTAAAATTATTGTTGTAATTTTGCAATAATCCTGCAAAAGTAAATTTTTAAAATTTAATTAAACTGAAATGTTTTCGAAATTACCAAATTATCAAATGGATCCCATGAAAAAAATCCCATAAAAATAAAAAGAATAATTACTGAAATTTCTTCCAAAATTCCAAGAAATCTATGATGTCCAAATTCTCTGAAATTATATTTATCATCATTAAAAATTTTTTTATGTAAAAAAATGTGAAGATTCTGAAAAATATAATTTTTTAATTTCTGGATTCTGAAAATGGATTTTGGAGCCTTCTGAATCCTCAATATATGATTTTTTTTTCAACGATAATAAAATGTTGAGTCTGGGGTAATCAACTATGAGGAATCTGACGAAATATAGCGGGGATTCAAAATTTTTTCTGGCTTCAAAATCCAAAAATACGATTTTTTCATTGAAAGATTTTTAAAATATGGGTCACGGGTAAAAGAGGATCATATTTTGAATCCCCGCCATATATTTCATTGGAATGAAATATATGGCGGGGATTCAAAATATGATCCGGCTTCAGAATCTCGGATTCTAAATCCGAAAATACAAAAATATGATCTGATTAGGGGAAAAGAGTTGGTTTGGGGTAATCGAGTATGGTGATCACGATGAAATATTTTTTAGGATTCTGAAGGCTCCAGAATCCGGATTCTGAATCTTTTTTTTCAACAATGAGTTATGTACCTCTTTTTGACCCTCTTATGATCCTCTATATGATCCCGGGGTAAAAAAATATGCTGATTCCGATGAAATATTTTTTGATCCCCCTGTTTTTAATGATGGTCCACTTTCATAAATTTTTTGTTAATACCAGGTGTAACAAATATTTGATATTTGTACAACAATTTTAAAACTGATTTTGACAAATTTAAGATTTTTAAACAAAAAGTTTTTGAAACCGTAAATTTTAATTTAAAAATTAAAAATACATTATTAATGCTAATTTTAATACTTGATTAAACGAATATAACATTTTTAAAAACTGATGAATGATTTGGAAATTTAGAAATATTAAAACTAAAAACTGCAGTTCTCCTAATACCGACAAAAAATAAAACTTACTTGCAAAAAATATTTACAATAAATGTTGCAAATGTCCAAAGAATAACCCAAATACTTGCAACATAGGTTAAAATTTTTGTTATTTTTCGTTTATCATTGCTTAAAGCTGTAGTATTACATGACCCTTTATAAATTAACTCCTCATCATCTTCGTCAGGATCTTCTGTAATTCCAATACTTCCACTTCCACTTCCATCATCAGGTTCTTCAGTAGTTTGTCCGGGAACGGTAGGTCTTGGGGTTGTTGTTGTAGTTGTTGTAGTTCCAGCAACACATGAAACAGTATATAATCCAGCAGTTGAACGAAATCGATAATAAAATGGTTCATAATATTGGCAAACACAAACTCCATTATATCCAACAGCTTCATTATTTCCATCAAGGGTAATTCCACATAATCCTTGATTATTACTTTTCGTTGTTTGATTATCACAAACACATGTAACATTTTTATTTGAAGATGCTGTGGTGGTTGTTGTTCTGGCAGTTGTTCCAGATGCAGATGATGAAGTTGAAGATTGTTGGCATTGAATTATTGTAGGATATAGGAAAATAACAAAAAAGTTGAAAATTAGCATTTTTGATTTTTAGAATCTGAAAACTGATTTAACAGAATTAAAAAAAAACTGGCAAATTTAAAGAAAAATAAAATTTTGTAAAAAATTGAAATTTCTTAAGCTTCAAAAAAATTTAAAATTTAGAAATACAAAAAGCTCAAAAAAAAATAAAGTTCAAACCCGACCACCGCGGAGGAATTTTTTAAATACTTTTAAATCTTTTAAAACTGAAAATTTTGTATTCACTTTTTAAAACCTTTTTTCTTTGTTTTATGTTTTTAAAAAATGCAAAGAATTTTGTTTCTTTAAAATTTCTTTTGTCTTTTTTTGCAAAATTTTAAAAACAATAATTTTTTTGACTGTCAAAGATGATTTTTCGGAGAAAAAACAAAAGTTGCCATGGAAATATTTGCGACATCCAAAATTAATTAATTTAAAACTGTTAAAGTCATGTGCTGTTTTTTCTTTGAGGAGAAATAAAAGATCAAAAAATGCGAAAACAGCTACACAAAAATTACGGTAGCTGAATGACTCGAAAAAAGTGTTGAAACATTAAATACAATGTGAATATTGTATTTAATGTTTCGCCAACAACAAAAAAAACTTGTTGATTTTTGAAGTTTCAAAAAAGAATGCTTTCAAGTTTTTGTAGTGCGTTTTTTTGGCGATAAACAATTTAAGTAAAAAGAAACTTATGTATGATTTTAAAAGATAAAAAATACAAAACTGTGTAATTCATTTATTTAGTCTTTAATTTTCTTGGAATAAAGCTTTCCATTAATTCTTCATCTTCAATTTGTAAAT
>JAQIXH010000303.1:0-15037 GCA_034700145.1 Panagrolaimus detritophagus
CCTGGTTTTTTGGTCAAAACACCCTCTCGTCAGTACCCACCGGAAATTTTTTATTGCAGATTCGGATTCTACGGGTCTGATTACCCCTAACGGAAACAGAAAATTTCCCGTTAAATTTGCAGAATAAATAATAATAATAATAATAAAAAGTTTTTTGCTTTCATTTTTTTGTAAAAATGATTTTATTGGTTTTGCTTAAAAATTTTCAATGCCATTATTGTTTTCTGTAAAATACAGTAATTAAAACATAAAAGCATAAAAAAAGTTCCCAAAAAAGAATTTAAATATTTATCTCAGAAAAACACATTTAATTACAACAAAGGAAAGACTTTTTATAAAACGAAAAAAATCAGTTGAAACAAAGAGAATTTTTGTGGTGCATTAAAATCGAAGAGGCTTTTGCCATAGTTATTATTATGTAAGCCAAAATAATAAAAGAGGAAAAAAATATAAAAGTAAATAAGTTTCAGAAAAATAACGTATAGTTGAGTCCGAAAGCATTCAGTAAAATCAACTTAAACTATTGAAATTTGATTTTATGTTTTCGACAATGCATTTGTTTTTATTTTTTCATTGCTTAATTCGTTGTTAAATTTTTTTCTCAATTTTTTACACGTGGACCAACAATTTTTTTCGCTAAACAATTATAAAAAAATTGCTATTTTTATTATTTACATTTTAAACAAATATTTTAAATTTTTACTTGAACACGAAATAGCAAAATTTATAGAGATCTAGTTTTTTAAAACAAAAACTAAAACAAAAGAGAAAAACTCATTTTTAAAAGCACTAAAAAACCGTCGCTTATGAAACTCTGAGTTTTTGCAGAAAGTGAAAAAAATTAAATAAGTAAAAAAATTATTTTATCTTTCGGCTCCAAAAAAAACTTTGTTTTCGATTTAATGTTAAAAACATCACATTTTATCACATTTTAATGACACATATTTTCCCTTTCCTTTCCTTCAAAACTAAAGAAGTACCGATCTTCTTAAAACGCAAAAGCTTAATTAATTTGGTTAAAATGCGGAAGAACCACAGAAATACAATTAAAAATCCTCAAATATTGCATAAAAAAGGACAGATAAAATTTTATTTTAAGTCTTCTGTGGTTTCTCGGCCCTGTTAAAAGCATTTTAAAAATAACTCAAATACAAAAGTACTTAAAATATATTTCAAAACATGAAAAACGGCTGCAGAAACAAAAATTTTTCCTTCTTCTCTTTTTCAATTTCATAGTAAAATAATGTCAAATGAAAAAAGTAAACTAAAGTAAAAAGTTTTTAAAGGAACGTTTTTAGATTTGATACAGGACTACCAAAAATGGCTATATACTATTTTTTTAAAGTCGTTCTTTAATTTTGTAACACTTTTCAAGAGTCAATGTTTTAAGCAATTTGATAATAAAAAAAGTTTTTAAAATTTGTAAAGCTAATTTTTAATTAATCTTCAAAGAGTCATTTTCTACTTTTAAACTTTTTATTATTTTATGCAAATTCTTACAAGCACTTATACAACAATAAATTGCATCAATTACATAAATAAAAATAAATAATACAAATATATAAAATACAAAACACAAAACACAAATTAATTAAATAAATTTTTTAAAAATAGAGTTCAATGGATTCGAGAACTTGCTTCTTCATTACTTATGCCCATGAATCCAAAACTTTTTGTTTTTGAACAACGATGCATGTTGTGCCATCCCATTGTGGAATCATATAAGATGGAAAAGTGTCACACATTTCTTTCTAAAATTGGAACATAAGTTTTTATTAAATTGGAACACTAAAAAACTTACAGTTACTGAGGTAGTTCCTCGGCATAATGTGCCATCAACATTAAATCCCCTTGGACATTCACCACCATTTTTGAAAATTGCAAAGAAAATTGCATATTCTAATTCATTAGGTTGATTTGGAAATATTTCACCTCCAGTTTGATCCCATAAAAAATAATCTTCGGAAGTTTCAGTAATAACATATCCAGTTAATGCACGCAAACGTTGATATTGATTTTCACCAATTTTTTTAAATCCAATACAAGTAACTGATGTTGGATCAACACATACTCGCATAGCTGCCTTTGGGGTTTCATATATTGGACCAGATGCTGTAGCATTTAATTCAACACATAAGATGTTTAAAAATATATTAACTCCACCATAACTGTAGGAAAATAAAGCAGAAAGGAATAAAAAAGCGAACATATTGAAAAAATGCATTTTTAGAAATCAAAATATGATGAAAATGGAAATGAAAATGAAAAGAAACTAAAAACAGAAAATCAGAAAAAACGAATTTGCTATTAGCAACGAATCTGAGTAACCGTTTTATGAAAAAAAGTTTTTGCCTGGTTACCAGCAGTGTTTTGCTTTTGTATTTTTACCCGTCCGCGCCCCGCCTGCCGCCCGCGGGCTGGGCAAAGTAGAACACTGGTTACCAGGGTTTTGCGAAATAAAAATTCCGGTCTCGAAAAATCCAAAATTTTGAAATCGAAATTTCTGTACTGCGATTTCGGTTCTTAGGATTTCGACAGAACCCTGCAGATTACTATTTTTTAAGCAAAAAAAAATTTAAAAATTATGTCATTTTTTTAAAAAAAATTAAAAACGTTTTTTTAATATATTTTTAAATTACAAAAAGTTATAATTTCTTATCAAAGCTTATAAATTTAAAATTTTCCCAAATATGAAAGAAAGGAAACTAATAACATTATGGAGCATTTCAAATTTTAATGCTCCAGATTCCGGTTGACGTTTTTAAATAATTGTGCAAATTATATTCTTTGAAGGATTAATAATTGACAAATCTCAAAAATCATCTTCATCTTCTTCTTCCATAACTTCATCGCTTTCTTCTTCTTTTGATTCGCTTTCCAAAAGATAATCATCTGTTGTTGTACACTGCCGTAAAATTTGACCAACACCCCTCCACCATAACCGTCAGATTTCGAAAGATTTGGCTAACTCCCCACCCCCCCCCCCATAAAATGCTTACGTAAAGGTAAGTAATGTCTGGACAATCCCTTATGTGTAACAAATAATTTATGCGATAGGAAATTTTTTTTTACTATACAAAAAAACCATGTTTTTTTCTTTCTAAGGTTGCTTTCTATTGATTTCTTTCGGACACAACTGTCAAAATTTAAGTTATTTTTCCAAATTTTTTTTACTTTTATTTTTTTCCTCTTTTATTATTTTATCTTGCAAAATAACTATGGCAAAAGCCTCTTTGATTTTTTTTCGCACCACGAAAAATTTCTTCGTTTAAACTAATTTTTTATAAAAATTCTTTCCTTTGTTGTTATTTAATGTTTTTTTCTGAGATAAATTCTTTTTTGGGAACTTTTTTTATGCTTTTATGTTTTAATTACTGTATTTTACAGAAAACAATAATGGCACTGAAAATTTTTAAGCAAAACCAATAAAATCATTTTTACAAAAAAAATAAAAGCAAAAAACTCTTTATATTTTTTTACATCAATCATTTTACATTTCTTTTTTGATGAACCGAATTTCTATTGTTTTTTTGTATTTTTATGAAAGGTTTTTTCTTTGTTGTTTTCTTTTTACAAAAACATTATTATTTTTTAAAAAAAAAACATTGTTATTTTGCTATTTTCATTGCTTTTTTGAATGTTATTTCTTTTATAAAACCAATAACATCATTCACATTTCCATAGATACTGTGTCGATTTTGTTTTTATTACACGTTGCCTAAAGTCATCAAAATTTAAGATCTTGGATAAAAAAGTTATGAAATTTTAAAGGAGAAATCTTATTTTTATAGGGATTTAAATAAAACTTGCACAAATAATAATAAAATGAATTTTTTTATAAATAGCAAAAATAATAATAAAAAGCTAAATATATGCAATGATTTTTTACCAAAATCAGCAGGTTTTTCAGTATCCGAAAAAAAGTTTTAGTTTTAGCAATTACGGCAGGAATAGCAGAATCTTCTTTTAGATATTTGCAAATGATTAAAAAAGTCTTTAGTACCGTATTTTTTCAAAATAAATCTTTCTTTTTCTTTTTTTTGAACCGAAAATTTGTTTAATTTCTTAGAAATAAGAGAAACATTTTTAAACTGTTTTTAGTAAAAATTTTTGATATTGAATTGTTGATCTCATTTTTGACGAAAAGTGTTCTTCAGTTTTAACAAAAAGAGAAATAACCTCATTAACGATTTTGAAAAAAAATAACTGTAGATTTAGTTCTAACTAAATCTACAGTTATATCTTTTTGATTTAAAAATTCTCAATTTTGCTCAAGAAAGAAAATATCCATTGATAAAAAGTTAGCTTTTTTGAAATTTAATCCTCCTCATCAAGACTGTGAAGCTTGATGAGGAGGATTATTACTACATTTTAAAGAAAAATTTACAATATTGTGATTGGAACCATTGAAACCTGGATCTGTCGTAAATATTTTCAGAAAAATTAGAAATAACCACATCTAAGATGTTTTTTTTTCTAATCGAAATTAATCAGATTCAAAAAGCAAATCGAGAAATAGTTTTTCTTTTAAAATATCACTAGATAATCAATATTTTTAACAGAAGAGGTTTTTCTTAAAGTAAATGGAAAATGTTTAGGAATGAAGGCGCAAACACCTCCACGCATCGATTTTCTAGAATTGAACCTATCAGCTCGAACAACTATAAAATTTGAGTTATATAGTTAAACTTTGTATCAAACTTTTGATCTTGTGATTTTGTT
Source organism: Panagrolaimus detritophagus (assembly GCA_034700145.1). Classification (NCBI taxonomy): domain Eukaryota; kingdom Metazoa; phylum Nematoda; class Chromadorea; order Rhabditida; family Panagrolaimidae; genus Panagrolaimus; species Panagrolaimus detritophagus. The sequence continues at coordinate 4,723 of JAQIXH010000303.1, forward strand.
TTGCATTTTAACAAACAGTGCATTCTTTGAAGGAAAAACAAAGCAAAAATCTCTTTGATTTTTTTTATGCACCGCAAAAATTTTCAATGTTTTAACTAATTTTTTTTTTTCTGTTTTATAAAAAGTCTTTCCTTTGTTTAGCTACGTGCACCGTTTTTTCAAAGCTGTGCAATAAGCATAATGCAGAATCTTAATACAAATAGATGAAAAAATTATTAGGTTAAATGCTGATAAAAATGATAACTGATAAAGAAGAAATGAAAATACCGTAATTTTTTAAGTCGAATTTTTAGTTCTTCAATATTCCGCTTACCACAAGAGACGATTAAAAAATATATGATACATCTCGGGGGAATTTGTTACAAAAATGCTGGAAAAAGATATATTAAAGTTGGTTATAATAAACATTATTTTACAGACGAATCAAAAACCGGTAATATTAATAATTTAAAAAAGAAGGCATCATCTATATGATAGATATTGTTTTAAAAAATTCTTATGCAAAATATGGTAAAATCATTTTTTAACAAATTAACGGTATTCTGCAAGGAAATAACAGCAGTCCACTTTTAGCAGATTTAACTTTAACAAAAATGGAATATAATTTCTGTATTAACAAAGAAAACAAAATTAAATTGAAAGGTTTTAAAAATGGTTACAAATATGTTGATGACATTCATATATTACCTCCAATCGATATTCTAATTTTTAACTCAAATTCATTAGAAATCTATAAAACTAACACAATTGCTGGTGAAGTACTCAGAACTGCAAAACTATCTTCAAATAAAGAAAATTTCATTGACGGTTACCAAAATATCAAAACGCATTTCATCAAAAACGACTACCCTCAAAACTAAATCAAAAAAACTACTGAAAAAACATAATCTATATAATTTTTATAAAAAAGAAAAAAATGCATACAAAAAATAAAACAAAAAGAAAATTTTCAAAAATATATATTCAAAAGCTAAGAATGTTGTTCATTTACATCTCTGGATTTTTTGAATGGATTTCCCAAGGTTTTTCTTAATCAATATCCACGTAGCAATTTTCAAAAAAAAATTTTATGAAATTCTGGAGGAGATTGTGTGATTTCCTAATTTTTTTTAAGTTGTTCAGAAATATTTTAGATTGTCACGTTTCATATTTTAAGGCGAATGGCGTCCAGAGATAACGGTCGAAACGCCCTCTGCAGGTAAGTACTAACACAAATTTTAGATTTACAACATTTTGTATTATATATTTAAATTATTACTTTACTGCTTATTATTCTTATTTTTTTTATTTAAAAGATTTAAGATTTGAAGATTTTTTTCGCAATGGCAGATCAACCATTTTAAGTACAAAAATAAGTGTGGACCTTACGATATACCTTTCTTACCAAAAACTGTATATCATCATAAAGATAGCATCTGAGTTATTTTTTCTTTGAAAAAATCTCCAAATATAACATTTTTTTTTATTTATTCAAAATTTGTCGATATTAGGAAAACATTGCATTGGACACTGTTATGAATTTTTGTTGACTTTTGCAAAAGCTTTTATATTTGTTTTTTTTATTGTTTTTTTAAAGTCACTTAATAACAATTTCAATTTTTATAAAGTAACTAACACAAAATTTTATATTGTTAAATAAATAAGTATTGATGATAAACCATTCAGTACCCCAAAATTTATTTATCAAAAGTTTTCTATTTTGTTTTAATAAAATGACATTTCTTAATTACATTTGCCACATATGATTTTCCTATCTTTTGCTTTAGAATCTTTGAATTATATTTTGTGTTTACATAAAAAGTAAAGTTAAGAAAATCAAATTGTCATTATTTTTTTAAATCTTTTTTGTCAAATATAGGAAACAATTTAGTCTTAGTAATTTTTTTTGCACCAATCAAAATAACTTCTTCGATGATTTTCAAAAAACTAATTTCTTTAAAGAAAGCAGTAAAAAACGAAGTTTGTGACTAATTTTTAAAATTAAAGGAAGCGGACTTTTTGATCCATTTTTAAAAAAAGAAGGATTTCGAAATATTTCTTTTTTTTTCCAACACTTCGATATTCGTGATCAGGCAAACTCTTGAAATGAAAATGCAGCTTCCTTCGTTTTTTTAAAAAAGGAAATATTTTTTCGTTTCAAGAGTTTGCCTGATCACGAATATCGAAGTGTTCGAAAAAAAAAGAAATATTTCGAAATCCTTCTTTTTTTTAAAATGGATCAAAAAGCCCGCCTCCTTTAAATAAAACTCTAATCACGCGGGGCGACCTTCTTCCAACGGCAACTCATTTTTCCATTTAATGCCAATATCTAAGCAATATTGGCCATAGCAACATGAAAAAACGAATACAAAATTGCTTAAAAGGGAGGAACGTTCCATTGAAAGTTGTCAGTTTCTCATTTCTTTTTTTTAGCGAAATGTTGAAAACGATTTTTTTAATCCTTTTTTCTTTTTTTCATCTTCTAATTGCCCAAGATAGAAGAACTGAAAATGAATATATAATATTGGCTAAAAATAACAAATGGCCAACTTCTAAAGGTAAGATTTATTCAGCGTTCAAATTAGAATTTAAATGATTAATTTTTAATAAAACATTTGGTTTTAGATGCATATGATAAATATATGTCATACTGTGATAATCCTACTACTACTGCTCCACCTGAATTAAATGGAATAACTTGTAAGTCTTTAAATTAATATAAATTTAAAAAACAACAAAAACATAACGTTTGAAATGTGGGCCTCATAAAAAACTTTGTAAAAAAACTATTTTCGTTGAGTTGTTTACTTAATTTAAAAAAGGGAACTATTTTTTCCAAATATTTTAGAATTTTTTAATCGTTGAGGTGACTGTCAAGTCCGTATCCAGAAACTTAAACTTGGGTACGGACTTGTAGGTAACCTGTATACGGGATTGGCTACCTTAGACTATTAACTATTTGGAACACAGGAAAGGTCACAAAAATAAAAATCATAATTTTTATCTTTTTTCTTCAAAGTATTAATCGAAAAAATCCTTGAATGAAGACTTCCAAGATGAGTCAGGATTTTGGGGCAGTGTAATCTCATTTCTTCGAATAAAAAGTCGGACATAAACAAACTAAAACAAAATCGAAACAAAAAAGTTAGATTATTGTAGTATTGTTAAAAACATGAGTTAGAAGCTCTCTTAATGAGGAAATTCAAGAAACATGTCACAACTTTTTGCTGAATTTAAATCATTATATCGACTTAAAAATTCCAAATTTCAAAAGTATTCCATTTTTAAGGTTATTAAAATTAAAATTTATTACAACTTTTATATGTTTTGAGCTAGCATAATATAAATTTAAAGTTTCTATGTAAAACTTTAAAGTATATCTTTAAATCATTTTTAGCTGATGATTGTAATAGCATTGTGCAACCAACTCGTTTTTGTCTTGTTTCAACGACTCAAATGTTCAAAAGTTCAACTTCCGCAGATAATACTGGAATCACAATCGAATCAATTACTGAAGCTCCGCAAATGTCAACATCATCCATTGTCGAAAGCACAAATTTCACTGCTGAAACGTCTTCAATCGCCTCTGAAACTTCTACGAATTCACCATTTAAGGAAAAAACTACAGCTGATACTAGCCTAAAAACTTCTGTAAAATCATCTGAAACTATAACAACATCATCTACACCGCTTACAACAGAAGATGAAAATATTCCAAGTTCAGACTCGACAATTACAACTAAAACAATATCATCTTTAAAATCTTCTTCCGAAAAAATAACAAGCACCGTAAAATCATCTGTCACATCGTCATCACTTGAAACAACTCCAAAACAACATCAAAGTCATACTTCATCTGAACCTTCAGCTCAAACAAATACAAAAAATGATCCAACAAAAGCAATAACTAAACTTACTACTGACCCAACAGTACTTTCTTCCGTTTATAAAACTACAAGCATCCCATCAAATGATCAAACATCATCCCCTACTCCTGAGCCAACTGAAGAACAAAAAATAACAAGCACCGTAAAATTATCTGTTACATCACCATCACGTGAAACAACTCCAAAACAACATCAAAGTCCCACTTCATCTAAACCTTCTACCCAAACAAATACAAAAAATGCTCCAACAAAAGCAACAACTAAAATTTCTACTGATCTAACAGTACTTTCTTCCGTTTATAAAACTACAAGCACCCCATCAAATGATCAAAAATCATCTCCTACTCCTGAGCCAACTGAAGAACAACAAAGCACTACAAAACTTGATGTTCCTTCTTCAGTAAAAGTTACCAAGTCAGCAACATTACTTTCTAGTACATCAACTTTAACATCCAAAGAAACTTCCGATCAACGAACTACAATATCAGATGCAGTAAGTTCCACAACCGCAATCCGAGAATCAACAGCGGTTGTTGACGATAGTATCACAATAGAATCAGATGAACCAACATTTGTTTTTGATGTTACATCTACAACTGAAATTCCATCCACGACCAAAACAGAACAAAATGCTCCTCCTTCTGAATTACTTACAACAAAGAAAGATATAACCAAAGAAGCCACTTCTCTAACATCGGAATCTGCAGATGATAATGAAAAAACTGCAACATTAGTTGACAGCACTTCATTTTCACCTTCACCTGTTACAACATCTTCATCAGCTACAAAAGAAAATGCTCATAGTACAGCGTCTATAACGAATTCAAATGATGAGAAATCAACGACAACAATTTCATCAACTTCTACTATAACACCAACAGTCACATCAACATCAACATCGACAATTGGAATAGACTCCGCTGCAGAGAAAAGCTCTCAAGCTACTAATGAAAATGAAAAAACTCAATCTGTAACTACAACAAGCTCCGCATCTGAAAAACAAACAACAACATCAGATAATGTAAAAACAGAAAGTAGTACGTCAACAACAACTGCTTCAACCACCTCAGTATCTACTGATTCTATCACTGATGATCGTGCTACAACAACGGAAACAACTCAATCAACGGCTGCATCGACAAAAGCTTTTAGTGCATCAAATAGTGAAATACCATCAACAACTTTAGTGCCTGCCACAACAACTACAACAATTTTACAAAAATCGGAAACAACAATAGAAGAAACAACTACAGATGAGAAAACATTGACCCCAACTGTACCTTCAAAATTTGAACAAAAAACTACAACAAAAGTTGAAACGGAAGAAACAAAGGTATCAATTGTATCAACACTTGGCACTGTTATCGATGAAAGCACAACTACTGAAAAAGATTCTGTTTTTGTTCAAACAGCAGTCGACGAATTACGTTCTTCCACAACAGCTTCAGAAACAACAGATGCAAAAATTACCAATGTTGCAACTGAATCAACCCTTCCATCACCGACAATTGTTCCTACAACAGAAATTTCGCCATCAGTGCCGCCAACAGGCAGCACAACTAAAAAGCCATCTTCAGAAGTTCCTCAAGACATTTCAACAACATCTTTGCCATCAAAAACCAGCATAACTAAAAAGCCATCGACAACAACAAATGAACCAACAACTGCGAAAACAACAGAAACAAGCAATGCTGAAATTAAGTCAACAATTAATACAACGATACCTTCAACAACTTCAACACCTTCATCCTGTAAAAGTGTATGCCCAAGTGGATTTTTTGAAGCCGATTATGCTTGTTTCAAATTCATTCAACCAAATAATACAGACGGATGGCAATACAAAGATTTCCAAAATGCATGTGATTCATTGAATGGAGTAATTGCCTCATTTAATGATTTTGGTTATTTAAATAATATAAAACTCTTCAAAAAAATTACGTAAGTTTAAATTAGAATTTTAAAAAAATATATTATAAAAAAATTTTCAGACGTTCAAAAAATATGAAAATAACATTTGTTTTAACAAATGCAATTCCAACACCAAATTTTTATAAAACAAGATTCATTCCTGCAATAAATTATACCGGATTAAATTCAACAAATGTTCCATTTGTGGGTCTTAAACAACTTGAAAAATATCAAAAAGTATCAGCTCTTTGCCGAGTTGGAAGTAAGTTTACTAAATTAATTATGCACAATAAATATAATAAAATAATTAATAAAAATTCATTTTAGAATTCTGTCAACCTTATACGTGCCCAATTGAAGAATACTTTTTGCCAAAAACCTCAAAATACCTTGCAGCTTTTGCTTCTGCAGCAACTGTTCTAAAAGCTAATGAGACTTTAACTGTTCAATGTTTGGGAAAACCAAAACGAAAATTTGAAGTTAAATGTGATCGTCGAGGATATTTGCTTCCAGATAGTTCATCAATTAGCTGTAAAGGTAAAATTTTTTCGCTTAAAAAATTCTTAAAACATTTAAAATTTACAGTTGAAACTGAAACTGAAGAAGATGGCGTTGTAAAATCATGCTTTGAATGCAAACAAAATCAAACTGCATCTTGTGATGACCTCAAAAATGGCACGTTCTATTGTAATTGCAGTGAAAATTATTCAGGCAAAACTTGCACTCATCGTCCAAATGCATGCAAAAATGTTACATGTTTAAATGGTGGAACCTGCGAAAACCATTATTCATATGCAGTATGCCATTGTGAACAGTCATATTCTGGCACTTTCTGCCAGCATGATGTTTATAGCAATGATGGAGAAGAATGGAAAATGCGATTTATCGCAAATGCTGCTGCAGCAACTGTTGTCGCTGTTGAAGGACGAAAAGCAAAAGGAAACAGCTATGAACGTTTTAGCTTCAAAAGTGGAAGAGTAAGTTTTTTGTTATTAAAAAAAGATTAAAATATGCCAATATATTTTTAGTTACCATCTGGACGATGTCGATTATTTGCATCACTTTTTGGAGCATTAGCTTTTTTGTTTCGAGTTAAATTTGAATTCCCTGATACTCCATATGCCAGTGAACATGGATTTTGTGCACTCACATTTTCCTGGGCAATTTCATGCTGTTTTATGGCATTATCAGGGATGATTGCTGAATCCTATCTTGCACTTGGAATTATTCAAAATAAAATAACAAATAATTTTAAAGGAAATGGTACAAATCGTCGAAATCGTGTAAAACTTGGAGTAAGAATTTTTAACTTTGAAAAAAAAATAAATACCGATTTATAATTTTAGAAATTTTACATTTTAATGGCATTTGTTGCATTTGTGCCATCAGCAATCTTTTCATATTATTCCCAATATATGGTAACTGGAAGAAGTTGTGTTGGAGTTCTTCCATGGACACGTTATGGCCCTTCAATACAATATGCTGGTTTTGCATTGGCATTTATTATGAGTGCTTATGCTCTTACAGCATCTGGAATTGCATTATATGCCCGATGGCTAATGTAAGTTCAAATTTAATAAAAAACTGTAGGAATTTGTACATCTTTTCCTTTAGAAATACCAATAACTTTGAAATCCGGCGAAGATATGATGCAGATGCATACAGCCCATTTGCATATGGAATAGAAATTTGGCCAATTGAAATTGGAGTCCGTTATTGTCTTTATGCCCTTCGACCAATCATTTTTGTTTTTGCATGGTTTGCATTTATAACTTCTGCAGAACTTTTTGTTTGGTGGGCAACGTATTTGGCAACAGCTGCAAGCTGCATTTATACTGCATTTTGCTTCATTCATGATGCCACGGGACTTTTTGCGGTAAATTTGTTTTTTATTAAATAAATCAAATTGAAAGGGATCACTTTTTTAGGACCTTAATTCATGGACAAGTATATTAATGTCTTGGGCGCCACGTTGTTTATCTCCAACATTCAATTATATAACACTTCGAAGTCGAGATCAAGTAATAAGTGTTCTAAAATGGGAAACATATGAAAAAGAAGAAAATGAACGAGTAAATCATTAATTTCTAAAGCTTTTATAAAAAAAATTAAAATTTTAGCTTAATGGTGGACCTGTAATTCGTTATCCGGTACCATTCAATCCATTTGAGGAAACATTAAAAAGAATGCGAACAGATGTAAGCTCTTTTTTTAAATGATAAAAAATATGCACATCGAATGGAAAGCGTTCTTTTTTTCATCCGATGTCCGGCAAAGTGCTTTTGTTGGCATTCGAAAAACCGCCACATTTAAAAATCTCTTGCTAAAAATTTTTATGTTTTTCTCGGATAAAAAAATTTTTACACAAAATTTTACAAAACAAAAAAAAACGAACTTTTAGGGTGGTTAAAAATCTGACAAAAAATCACCAAAAACAGATAAATTCGTTAAAAATTGAAAAATGTCTCAAATAAATTTTAAAATTTTAGCCGTCAATAAATCAATCAAGACTCCTAAGATTAACAATACCTGATGGTCTTCAACGGATTATTGTCAAAAAATGGAAACTTATTTATCTCAAAGCTCGTGCAGCTAAAAAGCCACAATATGCTGCAATGGAAGAACTTTGGGAATATATCCAAGAAAATCCATTGGCAGCCCCCGGTTACCCTGCTGCAGCATTTACAGCGCTGTATCATAATTTCTGGGAAAATATGGCATTTTATGATCGGCGGCTCAATGAAAAAGATCCTTCAATAAAAGTAAGTTTTTATTTTTATATTTTGCAAAGTCTTTTTGGTATATATTTTATAATCAGAAATTAATGCCTTAAAAAAAATTTTAGGAAATTTTTGAGCTTGCTGTAAAAATGTTGGATGCAGCTCGGCCATACAACTCCCATGAGAAGAGAAAAGCCTTAGATTCAAGATTTTCTGATGGTCGAACAATTGTAACTGAACGTGCTGATGATCCACCAATATGCTTTGATCATCAACAACGGGCATATAATAAACTTGAAAAAGAATGCAGTAAAATAAGTGAAACTGCAATGAAAAAAGGTTAGAAAAAACATAAAATATGCAAATTCATTTTAAACTTATTTTTTAAGATGAAGCTGAAACTGATAAAATGGTTCAAAGATATCCATATCTTTTTACTGTTTATGAAGATCCAATAAGCGGAAAAATTATTGATAATCGACCAACAACATTTCGGGATTATATGTTAAATGAGACACGTCCAAATTTCATTGGTCCTCGAACAAAGAAAAGCCAGTTGCCTCCGGGAGTAACGTATCTTGATTATACGTCTTACTTTTTGAGGGTAATTTTTTTTTCAAAAAAATTAATAATTTCAATTTTATTGACAAATTTTGAAATAACAATTTCTAATTTTAGACTACGACCCCGTTTAATTGGAAAAAGAAATATATTCCTGAATTTTATCCGGTAATTTTGGAACAAAATGAAGGTAAATTTTTATAAACATTTTCATCCAGTTTTACATATTGCTTTTTAGCTGAACCTCTACCTCAACAACCTCAAAATGCACCACCACAAGAACCTGACAATGATGATCTTCCACAAAGTGATGATCCACTTGGGCTAAATTAATCCAAGTATCCCTTGAAAATTTTAGTCTGTAAATATTTGAAAATTTGTTAATTTTTAATTTTTTTGTTTAAAACTTTTTGCTATGTAAAATTTTGGTTTAGAATTTATGACTTTTTATTTTTTGTAAATAACAATAAAAGGGTGCTTCAAAAATTTTTCTGATTTTCTTTTGGCTAGCAAATTGTTATTTTAAAGTATTATGGTATAAGACTTTCCACATAAACTAAACAGCTTATGAGAATTTGTTTAATATCAAAATCATCGAAATTTGGAAAAAAAAAAAATTTCTGTGAAAAAAAATCAAAATTTGAAAAAAAATTTTTTAAATTTTTTGAAGTTTCAAAAATTTTTTCAACATGTTATGGACACTTAAAAACAAATTTTTTATCAATTTTATTTAAATATAAAATGTTATTGATGTAACATTTATAATTTAAACTTTGATTGTTTAATTATTTTGCACTTTTAATCTGCTTAAATTTTTTCGATAATTCTGATCATAAATTTTGTTTTAAACTGAAGAACTGCAAACTACAAAGAATCGAACAAATTTTTTAAAGTATAAACTTTTTAAAGTTATTACTGTAAAAAGGGTTAAACGGATAACACTAAAGTTTGAAAAAACCTCCCCAGCTGGGGCCCCAGCTTTTTTGTGAATTTAAACAAAAAAAATTGCTTTTTACACGATTTCCAATGATAGAAAAGTTTCTTTTTTGACGTTGTTTTCTCTTTTTTTTGGGATTAACAATTATAAAGATAGCGGACCACTGTTATAATGGCAAAAAAATTAAATAGGGACTTTAACAGATTTAAAAACAAATTTAATCACCGCTTAAAGTGATTTCACAACTAGCGATGTGCAGGAACATAACGCCAACACACTTTTCTTCATAAAAAAATTCGGACAATTTCTGTTGATAATTCCGG